>JARQTI010000454.1:1706802-1896412 GCA_030142655.1 Trachelus tabidus | reverse complement strand
GAACTCTTCTGCGGGCAATCAGAACTCCAAGTATTTTTTTGAAATGAGCATAATGATGGGCTAACTTCACAGAGGTCGATCGTAGGACACGCAACGATCGCGTACGTACATGCGAGGTACACCCTATGACGAAACCAGAGGAATTTCCTATTTTCGAACTCAATTTCCTTTTTTTTCCCCCAACCCCTTTTCTTTTGCCTCCACCTATTTCCTCCCTTTTTTTGTCTGCTACCGCCAAACGCGACAAGGGAAATCTTTCAAACTGCTGGTATAACTCGCTTCGAGGTTGGAGTTTCACTTTGTGACTTGAGTTTACCGACTTCCGTTTCGTCGAACACGGGAGGGGGGGGGGATGGAATTCGAATTTATCCAATTACAAATTGCTCGGGTCGACGTTCATTCCGACTTTGAAGATCAATTGAAAATTTACTAAAAACTTCTTACCCCTTTGACTACACTCCACAATGCTTACGGCAGCTGAACAATCAGAATAAAGCAATTTTAATTAATACAGTCTCATCGGCAGACGAGTGAGACTGTGTAAACGAATTTTTCTCTCTAAACAATGATTTCCGGTAAAGTTATATTTACTATCGTAATCTCTATACGGATTGAGACTTGTTAAAAAAATTTTTCGATTTTTCATCAAAAACTTCATTCTTCGCATCCACTCTGGGCTTATTACCCTTAATTAATTTCACTTGGAAAAGCCAAAACTTTTAAGAAGATACGTTGGCAGCGAATGAAAGAAGTCGAAATTGGACGAGGGAGCTCCTTAATTATTTTATTTCTTTAATTATTCACATCGCCCCGCTCCCGCCAAACCATCCAAGACAGCTTGAACTTCGAGGCTCGATCTTCAATATATTCACTTAGGACGTTTGACGCGAACCTGCTAATCGTCCTTGTCTCGTCAGGTACGAACATAACCAACAAATTAACCTCGGCGTCCACCCAAGTCTCCCAGTGATATTCTCGTGTCTCAATTTCGAATTTATATTTGTTGCCGCGCCTCTAAATCGCAATACCCAAAGTCACGTCGAATGAACCGTTAACCTGGTATTTAATTCTATCCTCTCTAATCACCCTCGCCGTTCATAGCGACCTCTGCTATTAATTACAGCCAAACCAATTAACACGGCTTTGTGGCCGCAATGCTCGTATACGATTCCCTTCGTGATGATCCACAAACACACACACACACATACCGGGTGTCTGAATGCATTAGGAAACCTTCGAAAATCCCATTGCCCGGATGTACGTACAGCTCGTTTCAAAAGTAAACTAAGCCCCGGTAAAGGCACATCTGATCGGGCCGTATACACGGAAACCAAAGTGCACCGAATGAACGGTATAATAGTGCATCCGGATCTGACGTCATTAACGTATACCTACAGACTCAAATACCAAACTATAGATATTCGTACAAAGCGCCTCGTTTCTAATGTCCCAGGAATCGCTATTTGATCAGGTCGCCCAACGTTAATCGGCGCTGTTTCCACGTGGACACCCAGCCTCGGCCGTTTCGACTGAAATGATTAATCGTCTCTAAAAGTTTTTCGGTGACTTTTCTAATATCAACGCTCACGTGCATTTTCCCATATCAAATATTGCACCAATCGTTATATCCGTTTATTTCGTACCGCGACTGTTATCGGTTATTCCTTATATATACTTATATCTATAATAAATATATATATACTATATACCTCATGGATATAAGATTTAAAGAAAATATTTTCTCTTCCTCTGGTCAGAGTGTCCTCCTTCCCCGTCTCTTTCTCTCTCGATAACATACGCATTTCAAATTCTACCGTTTCATTTGTATTCCAAGCAGTTTTTTCTCTCGAGACGCTATGTGTTTTCGAAAACAATGTCTACTCCTATTTCTCCATATCCCAACGGCAGAACATGCCATCTGATTCTATTATTTTTACATTACGCGCCATGGGCTGTACGCCTCGTGCACGTGAATTACGTCACTGTTTTAATACATGCGAAATCCATTACTCGACAGTGTCAGTTATCGGATCGGTCATAAGACTCTTTATACGGATCTCTATACCTATATACACCGCCTAAGAGGTACGTCGCTTACTCAATGGACGTAGAACGGTGCCCTTTTGTGTGTCTCTCTGCCGTTACTTAAATAGGTATGAATTCTTTCCGTCCCACGTCATTCTCTCATTAGACCAGCTTCGTATCCTAAAGATATTTATCGAAACCTACAATTTTCATGGTCGTTATCCATCGATACTTTTCATCCGATATAAAAGAAAATTTTGTCATTTCCCTCGGATTCTTCACATTCCACGAATACGTCATAGCTTACGTCGTTATACGTAAATAATTGACTGTATATATACATATATGTATAGTCTGTCCGGATTGAATATCGTTACCCTCCCTCCCTTCCCCTCTTCTCCCTCTTCGCACCCAGAAATTACATTCTTATGAACGAAACCATTTCACTGTTCATCTTGAGCTTCCTTAATGTGCCGCGCGAGCACTTTACTACCAGACTCTCTGTGGATTAGGCTGCTGTGTGACGATCAATCTCGAACAAAAGATCGTCCTCGGTGTGAGGGGAGCTTAAAATTGCTTAGCTTGCGATAAAGCCTCTCACGTCAGTCGATCGCCGGTGACCTGACCACGTTCGAGAATCGATTGTCGTGACCGAAGGGCGGGAGGGAAGCAGTTAGGGGGTGATGGTTGATTTTTTTTTACTTTTCTACAACTGTCGTATCCCTTTAATCACTGTAACGCCGAAGATAATCGGGAATCTGTGGCTTGTTTCGCTGTGAATTACATATGTGGGTAGTGGAGGCGATATCGTGTGTGATTGGCAAATACGACGCTTGGCGTATCCTTACGGTAAATTCACGGGGTAATAATGCGGCAGGGCGCTGGTGAAATGTAAATTGTATTGACGGTTCAATATCGATGAGGATTTATCGCGAGCATCGATTAGAGCGGTTCAGTGATAACGGGTTGATTATAAGTTCAGATTTGCCGTGGATGGGAATGGAATTTTTTTTTAATAAAGAAAATGTCCATAGACTACACGTAAATTTACTCGGTACACTTATCGGAATTGCTGTTGATCGTGACTTTTCAAAGTGCATGTCGAACAATGAGTGTGCCGTTTTTTTTTTCGCTTCAATTCTCGATGCGCTGGAATTACAATGCATTTCGATTTATTTCCTACTATTCAGTTCCTATGCGTTCAGTCAGCCGTAATCATATAAACGTAATCGCGATCAATTGTAACGGGACTTAATCGGTCGATACGATGAACCCACAGTGCCACTCTGTTATATCGCAGTGTAAATATTTTATATGCTACATTTTACGTATTTGCTCGAGTGACGTAACGCGGCTGTCGGAAATGTTTCCTCAATATTCGGAAGTTTAAATTGTATGTGAAAATTATAATTTTCACTATTTTCACGTGTGCGTTATCGCATCGACCAATTCGTCGTCACTAAGGACCAATGACAGCCTCGTGTGATAAAATGCTACTGAAAATCGCAAAAGGGCAGTTCTTAAAATCATTTCCACATATGTGCCGCGTGGGTTCGCGGCCTGAGGCATAGTACAGGGACAGTTTAATTATCGTCAATTAGCTCGATCGCACACGAGAAATACGATCGGGGTAGAAAATTTTGAAGGACACGCGCGATATTTAATGAATTAAAGAATCTTACTAAAGGGGACGAACATTGAGAAATATTTTTATATTTAAATTAGTAGTTAAATTAGCAGTTTCCTTTACGTTCGGCGTTCGTATCACGTCTGCGCTACCTATAAGGGTAGGCTTTTTCGTTGGATCTGATGCTGGGTGAGACACCCGCAGTTTTCGCGTAAAAAAAAACGAGTCCAGGCCCCGCGTTCGGTCGGAATAAAAATCGCCAGGGATTTCTTTAGAACGAACCCAGTAGCAGACGACGTCGTGATTTACTCGGACAATTAAAAGTCTCACCCTTGCGGCATCTACCATCCCTGAGCCCATTCAGCCTTTGTAGCAGCCCTTATCTCGCATTTTTTTCAAATAACTAATTATCCGTGTAACCCCATGAACAAAAGGGTGGCTCAACGAGCATACACCGGAACACAATTTACCCACGGCCTACCTATATATATATCCGAGGGTTTAGTGTATAGTTTAGTCAAATTTAAATTTACCTAAATTACTATATTTCCGGGTGAAAAGGTTCGGCCTTGCATATGTACTCTAAAAGATTACACGTGTTTTTAGGTTCATTGAAATTCTTTTAAGGTCGTCCACACCGTTTAGAGTGAAAACCTATGTTTCACTTCTCCCTCGTCCCGTGTCTTTTGCGATACTTTTTTCTCGTGTCAGTCCAGTACTTTTTTTTTGGTATTTAGGTTTGATTACATAATTTCTTTTTTTACATTTTTTCGTGCAATTCAGTGCATTAAGCACGTAGCCCAGGCGAGGAGTTTGCCTGCGTAATTTCGCCCGAAGGACAGTGACTGGGATATTGTCGTAAAAACGAATGCTGCCGAAGATCCTATTATTGTTGGATAACGGTTGCGAAGGGGTGGTGGGGGCAGATGAGGGGAAGGGAGGGGTATCAGGGCCGAATTCTTAAACCAACGACAGAGAAAGGACGAGAGTGGTTGCTGTTGGGAAAATTGGAAGTTTGAAAATTGTGTCTGGGGGGTGGTGAAGTAAAGAGAGTGCAGGGCACGAGTTACGGGGTTGTCGTGGGCTGGGGGCGTGGGAGGGGAGGGAGAGGAGTGAATAGAAGAAGGATAAGGGTGAAAATAGTCAAAGTAATAGGAAACAGGGGGGTCGGCTATATCTTACTGTACGTATGTAGCTGCCTACAGTGAAAATCGATGATTGTCCTGAGGAATATTGTAGACTTCTTTTAAATCTTGAATTACCATCTACCTGTATAATATCGGATTGTCTCTTCCGTTCGTTTCTTCGTTATCCGAGAAACCTTCGTTATACCGTTGCGGTTCTGTGAAATGATTTAAAGGACAATAGGAAAGGAAGATAAGATTGGCACGGAGTATAAAGGGATGAAGAGTGGAGACGAAATAATTCAGTTGCTCGAGAATGGTAATTGGAGAAATTTCATTTGAGTAGCTGGCAGTCATTCCAGTTCGTAGTTTTATATATATGTATATATGTGTATACACGTGGAAGTAGGACTCGGCTTTTCGTAATGGAGGTAGAGAAATGCGATATAATAATTTCTATAAATTTGACAGATTACAAGGTCGCGTTAGGACCGTACAGGCAGAGACAATGGGAAATCGTTCTTGTATGTTAAAGCTTATAAGAAATCGTATTAAATAATACATTACGTTCGCACGAGTTGGCACTGCTGCTGCGTGCGCGTTGAAAAATGTTCTCGTACAGGTAAAAATGTGGGCAAAGGTCAAACACACTCCATCAGGATTTTAACGACGAAGTAGGAGACGAGACAAAGAGACGGTTGCCTGAGGGATGAGTCGAGGAAAGCCGATTAGCAGTTGACGCCATGCTGTAGGAATGCGCCCGAGCGCCGCCCCTGACATCCTACGGTTTCTTCCGGAACTATATGGCCGGAGATATGTCAAAAGGGGAAACTCCGGTAATGCCGCACGGCTGGGGATTTATCGGTACGCTTATTTTTCTATCGTATCCCGAATTCGCAGACTCTTAGCGGCGTCGCTACGTTAAGCCACGCCATTCGCCACGTACCGTCGCCACAGACGCAGCAGTCTTGTCCGCCCACACGATTCGTCACTCAACACTTCAACGGTACAAGGAGAATCAATTTTTAAACAATTTTTTGAAGATTTTTGCAAAAAAAATGTTTCTACCGACATAAGATTTTTTTTTTATTTTCTCAATGACCTCACTCGCGTCGCATAATGTGCGGAAAGTTCCATTTTGTCTTGACGCGTCATTTCGTGCTTCCTCGTAAATCTCTTCGCTCCCGGGTACGAAGGATACGTAAATCGAGAAAGAAAGGAGTGACGTATGCGGCGCTCATGGCTTCTTCCACGTATCAGATTCTAATATTGGGAAATGTGCACGGGAGTCTTATGACGGCATCTTGAAATATGTATACATTACGGCACGACGTCCTCGAGGGTGGATGACGTTGCGCCATTTTTTTGCCTCTTAATTTAAACAGAAGAAAAAAATATTCGGGTTGATATATTGAGATTATTTTTTGTTGACTTTTTCTTCCATTTTCTATTCAGTGTCTCTGCCGGATTTCAAGTGTTACGTCTGTGTGTATCCTCTATATTTAGATGGTAGAACGGGACAGCGCTCTTCGGTTTACAATGGGCAGTCGGGAAATCTGCCAGAATTACAAATCTGGAAGGGTGGCAGCAATTTTACGGATAGTTACCACCAATCGCTTGTGCACCGATACGTTCATTAAATCGACACCCGTTGGACGACGCTGGCACGTTCGATCGATGGGAAAACCCTGAAAATCCTACGGACTGCCAGTCCACAGGGTCTGCAGGGACCCTTATAGCCGTACGTGCATTTCCGCTGGAACTTTTTCTTCGGTCGTTAATTCGAAGAAACGTCGACGATAGGGACGCCCTTTGTCTTCGTTCTGCGCGATGCTGAAATCAAAAGCTAATGAAACTCCTTGACGGCTGCTGGAACGTGGAAGTCTGAAATGCTGATAAAAAAAAGAAGCGTCACGAGAGACCAGGGTCGTTAAATAATGAAAATGAAGAAATTCCATAAATATGGTATCGGAGTGGAAGTATGTAATAAAAATTGTTTTCTTGGCTATTTCGTCCAAAATTTTAATAGCGTGTGTACCTTGTGATAAAACAAAATTGCTTCGCGAGATTTATATAGTTTCTCAGGAGTCCACGTGCGCGATGAAAATTCATAAAAATCATAAACTCACTTCGGGACAACCTGGGGAAACTCATTAGGAAGAGCTAATTAGAAATATTCATTGCGCCTCTCGTGGTTTCCTATGCATTTATACGTATACGGTTATGGAATATGTATATCCGTCGGGAAGTATAGCTTACAGGTAATTACTTTGCCGACTGTACGCGATGCCACATTTAACGCGCTTTTATATACAAAGGACGTGTATTTAGCTTTGCGTTACTTTCGTCGGACGAAAGTGTATTGTTAACGAGAAAACTTTTTTTCCATTACTTTTCAGCAAGCGCCTGCATTTATATGTAAGTTTTTATACGGAGTCTGTGTAGCTGCGTGCGATACGGCTTTATAACGGGAAGGGTCTAAGGATTGAATTTTCAAAGTCGAACTATCTATTCCATTTGGAAGTTTCATGAAAACGCGAACAGGCTTGAAATTACTCGGTTTTCCGGGACCATCCGGTGCGATATCACCTGGAAGCGATAGATAAGAAAATCCTTCAGTTACATTTTCAGAGTTTTTTTTTCCTCGTTCAAATTTCCCTCCACGTTCGCTTTATCCATTGAAAAATATTATGTCATTCTTATAAATCTTACGCAACTATATAGAGGTACAAGTGACTTTTTTAAATATCAATATACAGATTCTCTTATCAGTTATTAAATGTGTCTCCGATACCTTATGACGAATCGTTTTTAAATACGTATTTCCTTATCAATTAATAAATGTGTCTGTGACTTGACGGATCATTCGTTCGTTAACGACACGCGCGCATCGGCCGCGCCATCTGTACGTAGAAAAAGAAGCCTAAGGGCAGATACAAGATGATGACGAGAGGATGAGAAAAAGAAAAGAATCGGTACGATTTCTACGAATCAGCGATAACGAGGTCGCAATTCTTCCCAGAAGCCGCCGAGCGGAAAATTATTCTTCCAAACCAATAAGTCGCGGCACTTCCCACATGGGAATTGAAATTTTTCTAAATTTCGAACTGAAATATTAAAAAAAAAAACTTGATTTCCTGATCGCTTACAATGTTCATATATGAATATATTTTGTTATCTTTTAACCTAGAAAAGCCTATCTAACGATAAGAAGTCATATACGAGTCTAAAATTAAAGACCGGGTCCATCGATCTGTTGTTTTGTGCGAAATTTCCTATAGGTAACAGGGTCGAGTCTTACTATGTCTCCGAAAGGGTCTCTATCCACATACATAACACATGTGTAAACACTTACGTTACATATGTGCCTGACTCTGGTGTTATATTGCTCTCATTGCCTTCAGCAATACGATACGTAGCGGCCATTGGCAACCATCAATTACCGCTCTTATTTCTACGGCAATTCGAAATCGTGACGTTGCAATTACGATACGTTCCGCTTGGCGTTTGCATGGTAATTTCATTCGTGTAATAAGGAATGACCAAAAAAAGCACTGAAGGGCAATACCCATTAATACTCTCCCAGAGAGAGAGAAAGAGATAGTATCCTGTGTATGGATTCAATGGGAAAAGAAAATGTTAGAAAATCGAAAAAAAAAATGTCAAATTATACCAATCAAAATAATCGAAACAAACTCATCCCTGCTAAACTGTCAATTCTTCGTTACTAATCATACGGAGACTATTTTGATTCGCGCTGCATAACTATCTCCTAGGGCAATCGAGTACATTCATAACTGTAGTTCACACGTGAGCGATGCAAATAAAGCAGGCACTGTGTATATCCACTTGAGTTATTGCTCGTTCCAATTCATCCATCAGTGGATCAAGTGGGTGAATTAAATGTATTTTGCTTTTTTTTTTTTCATGGTACAGACTTTGACTACAGTGGTACTTCAGTGTATATACTGACTATACTGATTTTACTAGACAGGACTATTCAGTTTAAATTATCTTCTAAGCTGTATTATTCGCGCTGTACGGACTCGCCATTAGGGATAACCCTTTCCTAGGAGCGCCGTACAGTGCGAGCAAAACAGCGTGAGAATTCGATTTTAATTATTGCAGGTTGTCAGGGTAAGAAATAACGATCGGAAGATTGATCTTTCTCGAATTTATATGCAATATTTATTACGTGTCGTGATTTTTGCAAATTTAATACATGATTCGTGCCGATACCTATTTGCGTTATTGATTACAATCTTTATCATTACAAAATCTCAATGTGCGTTATCGTCTTGCTTGCGTTGTATCGTACAAATTTAAAGGTAAATCAGGTCACTTTTGCCACTACTGAAATCAAATGACAAGGTTCTGTCATTTTATATATTTCCTGCTGACGCACTGTACGCATATAAGTGCGATATGACCAGTTCTGGTGGCTCCATTAATTACCTGGTACGTCTCACCTGTATCAGCCTTATCTGTAATAGTTAACCCTAGACTTTCCTGTACAACGTACATCTGCAAGCCTACACGGCGTTGACGTGTAGCCTGGCAAGTTATTATTATTCGACCCAGTTATGGCATCCTGCAGTAAAATATTTTTTTTTCTCTACTTTGAAATAACATCAGACTGTATAATATTTCCAAGAAATTATACAGCATCACGAGGGACGCAGTCGGCGTGATAAAGTTTAGCTTCGGTTATTGGATTTATTTTATTCATAGATAATAGATCGTTTATCAGGATTTCAAAGTTCTTCCCAAGGGACTACCGTTACTTTCCGAATAAACGGAGTATCCGACCTCTTCGCGTTATCAAGATACGTAATGTACCGGGGCGCCGAAACGGCGGTGATTCACGTTACCCAACTGGTCCGACTTTCGTTCCCTTTTCCAAAATTCCCTAGGAATATACCAAATTCCGCATTTCGCGTCTCTCTAGTCCGACTCTGGGAACTCCTAGACGTCTTCCCGTCACAATTTATCCTTCTCCACTGCTGTTCCGCAATATCTCAGCATCCGAGTCAGCTACTGACATTCATTAGCCATACAAATAATTGAATTAGAGCTCGCATGTCTCTATGTCAATTTTACGATAATTTAATCGGCAACCTCGTACCTCTGACACCAGAGACGCATTAGCGTATTCGTTAGATATAAATACAATTTTCACGAGCATCCAGAACTCGACATCTCGTTCAATTCGAAGTAAGATAAATACACGGATCGTCTGAGCACGTTTCACATAAATTTATTAGCATCTCCCGGGGTAAGTGGTATCCAATATTTTCACTCTGTACGAGATCTGTACAGACGATGAGATAAATCAATCACCCTAATTATGATTTTAATATGCATAAATCACCCAATCAAGAAATAGACAAATGTATTTATATATATATATAACGTGAAAGATGTTGCCGAATAACGTCTGCGAGCTCATTTCTAAATTTAAACACGGATATGTATATACAGTGTGATCAGGAATTGGTACATCACACTGTCCTTTAATAGCTGTACAGAGTGATAAGGGAGATTAGCATCTCCAGCTTTATCGACGTCGGATCCGCCTATTCCTTACTATCCCGTGGAAAACACGAAACTGCGCATGGACTGCGCTAAAAGGATTTCACACGTATGAGGATACACATATGATCCGTCCTGATGACTATCGCTCAAGATTCGCGAATACCGTCTTTTTCTTACGACGAAACAGCCCGTCGTACATTTCACGAGAGACACTTGTCATTCCTAAGAATCTTCCCCACTCGCGCGGCACCCCCTTTGGCTTTCAGCCAATCTGAGGGATTTTCTTTTTATCGCGACACAAACGTACGAGGGGACCGGCGTGGTTTTTACTTATTTTTCGAATTTTTTTTCCTTTTATTTTACCACTTCGTGGCCATCGAAGCCTCGTCCCTCTATCTATAGGGTATTCAATATTTATTCAAGCACTATTCGTGTAATCTTATTTCATCGATAACGACTGTCGATTATATTTATATTTTATATAGAATATTGAAAATTACTCGAACCTCGTATGCTGCTTTATTATCAGATTTTTATTTTATCTTCGCAGTGTGGTTTAGCCACGGGGATTATATTTTTCTTGGCCTTACACACATGCACGCGAGCACGCACGCTGTGTCCGTATGCGTGTTACACTTCGTAGCCTCTGACTTCTTGGCGGTTATATCTGCAGTATAATCTCGACGGTCCCGGAGAAAGACGGCGCCCGTGTTTCCTACGGTTTTCCACCGAGGCGTCGGCGTTCTTCCCGACGCCACTGACGGGCGCCTCAGCTGCCACCCGACAGACCCAATACTTTTTCATATGACTCACGCGCTTAGCTATAAATTAATATATATATATATCCCTACGAAAGCTTTGTCATCAAACCAAAATATCCCTAATCGCTCGATAAATAACGAAGCTGATTAAAATTTACACGACGATTTTGAAGCTCTTATTAATAACCAGCCATTTTTTGGTTAAAGGAAAAAAAGCAGATTACGCGCGGCACGTGTATACGGAGATTCTCATAAATCCCAATAAATTCATTCGAATTCAACGTTTACCCCTCAGTACTCGGCCGCTGGTTGAGCCTTTTAATTACAAAAAATTTCCTTATCGCGATACTCTGCTGTTTCAGTTCCTCCTCGATAATCCTCCACCCCTTTTTGAATATCCTGTTTTTGTCGTTGAGAAAAAAAATTTACTTTCGAGCAAAACGCAGCATTTACTTCGGCAAGGGTTGAATGAAAATTTCGAAATTTTTTGTTTAATCTTTTTTCTAGTCGTCTCCTGTTTCATTCAGGCGTCCATCGTCACCCCGACGTCCACTTCCGTTTCCTCCCTCGTCGCGTTGGATCGTCATGCGTAAAACCAAGGGGCTACCCTTAAACCGTTGGCAAGACCTTGTAGCGTTTTGTTAGGTTGCTACGATACCGAAATGTCCAAACAAATGTTATCGACCATGAGAAACTCCTCGGCTTTGCTACGGCCTGTATATCACGTGCAGCGACTCCCTTGTTAATCATTGATCAAACAACGAATGCGATATAACCCTTGAAGTAGACCTTAAGTTTTATTATTAACTTTTGATACGTTGTTTCTGTACATACGGTATACATTTATAAATACATATAGCACACAGGATTTTTATTTCTTTCAATTTCGAACCCGTAAACTTTTCAATGCCGTGCGATGCGTGAACTTAGCGAATGGGAACTTTAATTTTTTTTTCCTACGATAACCATATTTTCTATGAAGGGAGGGGAGGGTGTTGTTAAGTAATGATTACTTCGAGAAAGTTCACGAAACGATTAGAATCATTAATATATTCTCTTGCCAAAAACGTTCGCGTCCGAGCTAATAGTGTCGATATTTTGAAAATATATATCGTCCACATAAACCGAGACCCTTTTCTATTCGTCATGAAAAGGGAAAAATCAAGCCTGTACGCTTCGACCCGCATCGAAGGCTTTTTATCCGAAGCCATTCGGTATATACCGGCTCATCGTACGTCGAAAATAAATCCTCCGTATGCCAGTGAATCCTTAGCGTTTGATGGAAACGAATTTTTCACAGAATTCACGTAGCTTTCGTTAACGAACTATATTTGTCATTGTAGACAGCGCCATTGTCTCTCCCGGCGGATGATCGAGTACGTCAATCGATATCAGAATCGCAGTCGATCGCAGAGCGCAAGTCCACTTATCAGTTGTTTCGATGATTGCGGGGAATCCCCGTGATGGCTGATAGTTTTTATCGGGAAATACCAAAAAAGAAGTATTATCTACAAATAATGCTATTCCCACCATATGTTCTCCGAACTGACATACGTTCCGAAATTTCTCTCTGCAGAGATTGATTAGCCCCCCTGTCATTCGCGTCATCCCCCAAACGCACAAAGGCCATATATATCTGCCATTGGACCACGTAGTCCCATAAATAACCAAATTCGATGATTTAATTTGACGTACCTGTCACGTGTCTACCGCCGGGGTTGAATCTACCGTAAACAAGCCTTATTTGTCTCTGACGTCACGACTCACGGCAAACTCAAAACTTAAGTCCTACGCCTATATATGTATATATCAGCGTGTCGTTCCCCAGTCAGTAGAAAATATCCAGGTACACCCTGGCGACATTTGTCAAACGTCATCTCTGACGTTTACAATCACACCCACAAGCTGCACCCATTGTACGCACAGCCACGGTCAAGGAATACAAATGAGCCAGGAACCTTTTGCAAATGTAAGAAATAAGAAAAAAAAATATTTAAAATATGACGATACACGCTACAAATTTCAGAAGCCCCGATTTACATACGTGAGCCAGTTGACCGTTGCGCAACGGCACTCGTGACGTGCATAATTGTCGCTTGACCTCATCCCAAAAAGTGGAGGTTTCGCTCCCGTATTTCGAAATCCGTCCCCGGGCCGGTATCTACCTACATACCTGCCACTGATAAAAAGATAACCAGACAGCAGAATTGCGCCTCTGTACCACAGTCCTCTCTTTAGCAATCCTGCCATTGCCGCTCAACCGTCCGTAAATCCGTGCATTGTTACTCGCGGCCGGACACGTGTTACAGCCCGAGAAGTTCGCGTCGTGTCACTGTTTGCATTTAGAAAAAAAAAGTAAACCTTGAAAAAAAAAAGATTTCTTTACGTTACACTCATGTGCACGCGCACCTCTTACGGTGACGTTTATGCTTTCCGAAGTAAGATGAGAAACACCCACGCGATCCTCGAACACGAAGGACGCTGATTCAAGATCGTCTCTGGACCTTGGTCCACCGTAAGTCGCCATTCAAAACACGTGCGCGCGCTCGTTATGCTGAGAAATTACAGCAAGATGGACGGAATGCGATCGCGTGAGTAGACTTGTCCCTTAAAGATAACTTTGATGGATGCAACCGTCAGTGCGACGAATTTTACTTAACGTAACGTAACGAACATTTGTCCCGACGATTGTCTCACTTGCACGTCCTTGGGCATCTCTTCGGTCTCGTTTCTCAAGTCGTGATTCATATTTTTCATCTAAAAGACGTCATTTCGATCGAAGGCGCCCCGGAAGCATCTAGTCGCTACGTTCCTGGACGTTCGATAAGCTTATCATAAAAGGACTGGAGAAAGCGTCCCACCGAGAAAAGGCTTGTCGTGATGCGCACGTTGCAACAGCTTGCGACATGCAATTATTTCAAGTTGACCTCCCGAGCGCCATTACGAAATGGCAACCATGCTTTTTTCTTGGAATCCCCTCAAGGAACTACCCCCCTTCCCTCGTATCTTGGGTGGAACGCTTCCTTTAGATAAACATAATTCAGTGCTGTAATTAAATGCCAGAGGCAAATGAAAGTTCATCCCGGATTTCCCGGGCAAGTCAAACTCGTAGTTTTCACTGAGCTTTAATATTTATCGCGATGCACTGAATTTCGTTAAACTACGTGAACTTGGTATATATTATATATATATATATTTCTATAGGCACAAAGTCGTATATATATGCTTATCCTACTGTTGTTACGTGGGTATACCTATATGTCTATATCCGGTCCGCTCTAGCGAATTGTACGAGATGCTTCCGTTCTCTGCGCTTTCCCATAAACAAATTGCTCTTTACCAGCAAAAAACTAATCTCTCGGTTGTCCTGATAACAGCCAGCAGACTGCTGCCACGGATATCTTCGGTATCGATTTCGTAGCAGCTGTAGACGTTGTTATACATACCTAGCAAATAGATCAAGACATTGGTATATATGTGTTTACATGTATATATATATATATATATATATATAAGTCTTAAGGTATACCAAGTTTGGTTGTCTCTATTATCACCCGTCAGCTTTTGAATTCAGTCACATAGGACGACTATGCTTAATTGCTAAAGAGAGACAGAGAGAAAGAGCGAGCAATTGAATTGATCTCATGGATTTTCTCCAAGTATTTCGTATCGTGAATATCAATAAAGACGTCACGTGTCTCTTTGAGCGTCTTTGAATAATCAACTGAACGAGCCTCCAGAAAATTCAATGGAATCGAATGAATCGACTGTGCCTATAGGCATGCCAGTATGACGATAACTTTATTGGCATCGGGCATACAAAAGTTCATTAATATCATCTCGCAGCGCTGAGCATCTCTTGGATCGTCTAACGCACGCGTTTGGGTAGACAGATGCTGTCTGTATCACTTGTAATAAAATGTTATTTTTTGTAATATAGTACTCGGCGCAGTCAGCGCAATATATGTATACACGTACACACATCCGGTCGTACAAAGTCGTGTCGTACCGACTAGTACAATTTCTGTTCGCCAAGTGTATATAAATACACGTGTAAAGCGCTATTGCTGCGCTGTTAAGAAGTCTTAAGAATTTCCGCTTCTCCATACTCGGTTTCAGGTAAGTTCCTGGGACAGCTCGGGAACATCCTTTCCCTGAATAACATTGTTCCGGACCCCGACGTCTTCGTGAGTTTATTGCTCTGCACCTAGCGTGGACGAACTTGGAAATTTCTAAAATTCATATCATAATACTTGGCAGCGCTGAGGCTGCGGGTTGACAAAAATTTGGGAAATGATAAGGATCGTATCCAACGTTTAATCGGTATTCCTTTTTCTTGGGGATTCCATTGGGAACCAAGCGCTTTTGTTCGTTGAATAATGAGACCAACGAAGCTAAGTAAATCGCACGGCCGGTTCGATGGACGATTAACGTCGCGACGCTTGGAAAAGAAACGTCATCGAGGGTCTTCGCTTTTGTTCTGGTGCATTAAAAAAAAAGGCGCCCGTTCCGACGTAGAATGCTCGCCATAGGACCGCGGAGTTATTTTAAGAGAACTGGTTTTGGCCGTTGTGCTATATTTACCTTTCTCTTGCACGCCAGAGTCATTGACAGCATCCTCTCACCCTCTCTTCCTCCCCCCGGTTCCCCATGTGTCCCTTGACTCTTAAATACCTTTTCTGGTCGTTCGCATTTATTGCAACAGCCAAATCCACGATCTGTTCTTCTCGCTTTGTCGCGCATCTCTCTTCCGTTTAACACAGCCCGAGCATAAGTCAGGAGCGCAGCATCCGGTTGCTCCCGTGATCCTTTACAACTTCCGGCGGTCTGCCCAGAGGATCGATACGCTTATGGGATGTAACGGTATTACATGGCACTGGGCTTCGGCAGATGGGCTGGAATCAATAGCTCGTTAAAGCTTTCGAGAGTTTACGGCAGATAATGAGAAGGAGGGAGAAGACGGTTTTAGGGGTTGGAAAGATGCGTAAGTCGATGATTTTTGGAGTCGATGATTTTCTAAGGGATAATTGACGTTTGATTTTCAATGCCTCTGAGGTATTTTGAATGTGAGATGAGTCAGTGCGATTGATCGAGTTTTTGTATACGTTATCTACTTTGATATTTATTTTTGATAATATCGTCGTGCTCTTTTTCTCAGTCTTATATGGGCACTCGAGGGTAGTGGGGATTGATAGGGTTACGGAACTTTGACTTCCTTCCTGGTCTCTTAGTGATCTCAACAGATTACAAGGACAGTAGGTATACGCATATAGCTTGTGAGTTATAACGTAAGAAAATGCGCTTCACGCCGAAACCTTCGTCACTGTCAATAGCTCGAACCATCTATCATTTTCACGATGGAATATATCGCTGGGATACTTTTTAGCGATTATCATCAGCGTTCTGACGGAGCTGTTTGATAAGAAAGTTTGCTTTGCGCTGTGTTAGATAAGAAAGCAAAAGACTCGAAAGGAATTTGGGGGATCTTAATGATAAAAATATAACGTTCGAGAAACGCGTAATCGCTTTAGACTGGTATTATATATATATATATTAATAATTTATAATATATTTCTTACGAGACAGGAGCATCATTCCAGAAGAAATTCAAATATCCTTCATGTAAACCCTGTCGATACTTCCTTTCGGTAAGAAGAACCAGAAAGACATTCTCTTCTGAAATTGCAGCATCCCTTAAGCTACTGTGATGCTTTTCAATGGCCTCCACAATTTCGAGAATACAGAACAAACCAGTCCGCCGTCGTTACCTGCCAGCATCCAACGGCCAAGTAAATGTCAAAGGCTTTCCATACGCTAGAACCAAAGTACCAGCAGGGGAAGCAAGCAATTGAGCAGCTTGCCTGAAATTACACGTAGGACCAGAGTACGTACCAAACAGGACATAGCGAGGATGTTTTCCAACTATAATAATAGGATGACATATATATATGTTCAACAGTTTCCATGAATTCCGAACGTTGGTGGACAACAAGTACGAAGCTTTCTCGTTGAGCCAATGTCGATCCTTGTCCTATCTGCTTTTCTCTCTCTCTCTCTTTGTCTCCTTTCTCCGAAAGGCATGAAGAACCAGGACAGATATGTTTTCCATGATCCATTCCAGTTTCGCGTGCTCCGTACTGATTCTACTGACTTTCCCATTACGTTTCTTTGATTCTTCACTACGGATACAAACAAGAATTACGTTCTGCTCGTGACCGCTCGTCCTAGAATCGCACCGGTATACGAGTGCATGTCTGGGATCTGCCTAGTATTCTGGATCTGTACTACTTTCGTATAAGTAAGCTAAGAGTTACCATCTTCGATATTCTTCTCGTATACCAGTATACGTATAAATTGATAATATAAATACGGATTGACAAACGTAAATTAGCGCGCACGGACGGTTCGAGGCAAGTTTACGTATACAAAGTCGGATGTTGTCCTCGCGCTTTGTTATTTTCGTTTTGTTAATTTCCGAGGCGGAAGCTGCGCAATTATTCGGAATGCGTAAACGATCGATTGCCCAAAGAGCAAACAGCGTGGTATGTCCGTTTCCTCTTTAAAATTACCAGTGAGAATAATTGAGCACTCGGTTACGTATAAAATGCACAGTGCGGATTGATTCTGCGACTTTTTCTTAAGAACTTAAAGGTAATTTTGCGGGAAAGTGTGCCAAAGTGCCAGGACGAGGTCACTCGACCGTGATTAAAGTTAGGGTAATGAGAAGGAAATCCAATGAAATGGCTAATAGGTGATTAACGCTCCTCGAAGGACTTTATAGTATGTGTGTACATGTATATATATATACATCGTTCGCTAATGGAAATTTTTATTGAAAGTGGTGTAACAATTATCTATTGTCTTTTTAGTCATTTATCCGTCGATCGTCTGTCATTCGATAACGAGATAACAGAAAATCCCTTTATGCTCTTTCAAATGCGACAGTCGTCATCGCGGTCTCCCGAACTTGATAATTCTCTCGGGGCCCGTAATACGACGCTCTCTGGATAATCGATAAAATAATTCTGCGGAGAATAACGGAAATACCGCAACTTCCTTCCGTAAGATCGATCAGCGCTCGGTGAACAGTAATTTCAGCTAGTACAACGTTTCGCACCTTCTTTACCCACATTACAACGCTTAACTGCGCCATAACTCACAGTGAGAAACGACGACTCGCCGGACGTGCCCGGAACATCCCCGTCAGAATATTCCCTAACAAGGTATCAGTGAAAACTCACTAAAGCCAATCGACAACTCGTAAACTCATTGAAAGTGACGCAACACCCGTCTAATTAAGACACTTCCATCTCAGTTGATTACCTATCAATTTGTACTCACGTCGTAATAGAATTACTGTAGTATATCGTCGGGGGCCGAGAGAGCGCGTACCTGAAATTGCCTTTGAATGTTTTGGAATTACTCGACTGTACCAAGGTGCGGGAATACACCCCCACCTAGAGCCCTACGCTCGCCAAGTACTCGACAACAAACGACCGCACAGAGTATACTTTATGCGAAGGTATTGCTGCTCCTGGGATCCCGGTGTATATACGGCATATAGATTTGTGTATACCCAGCAGCGTACTATAGCCGCGCATAACGCGGAGTATAGCATAACAGAGTATAGCGTAACAGGCAGTGAGGCAGTCAGGCCAGGCGGAGCAGAGCGAGTAAGCAGGGATGGTGGGACTATACAAGAGAGAAGTTCCGTCAGACCGAGAGCAGCCGTGGCTCCAGCTTAACTACGCAGAGGCACCGCTGCCGTCGTCTCAACGTAGCAAACCGACATTCTCGCACGCGGCCAACATTTCGAACCGCTCGGAACCGCGTCCGAAATAGCCGGGCGAACCGGCGATCCGCGTACGCGAGACCACAGTTGCATCGTTACATCCAGATGCAGTTATCGGTCGGCCTTGAATATCCCGCAGGAGTTCCAATCACGTGGAACCTGGAAGGACTGGTGCATCATGGGATACTCGTGGGAGCCACTGTGAATATGCGGGAAAATCAGTATTTACGATTTTCGAAGTGAGAAACTGTGCAGGACTATTACCGTTGCCTTGCAAGGCAACTGTCGAGCAGACCTTTTTTTTCCTTCTATCTTAATATAATCGGTGTCCTTGGTGCAGAACATTGTTATGTCTACGAACGTCGTGCTCAGTGGTCCGCTCATTTTTTCTCTCCGCAAAGTCCACCGAGCGGTAAACACCGGCAGAGAACACTCCCGCTTCGTCATTCCGGTCACACAGGATCCGGGGCCCGGAGCCAGTTTGGTACTTTGGCCAGGGATCGTAGGATAGTCGCGAGTGACGTTTTGTGATTCCACCTATACTCTTTTTCTTCCTCTTTTACTTCCCTTACGCCCAGCGACCGCGGAATTTCGAGCAGGACTCCGATAATGAATCGCACTCCTCGTGCACGGCTTATACAAGCATGGTTATGTCGTCGTGGACAATCTACTGAAAGGTGAACCCTGAGATATTAAACCTGAATGGCGGCGGATGCTCTGCGATATTAAAGTTTCTGTGGGCATGGTGCCGTTCTAGAGAGTTTTTGGTATCACCGTGGGATCATCGATTCGTGACGTTTAACGTCGACACGTGACTGTCGCTCGCGAGGTAAATCGAATGGTTATCATTCTTGCTCGCACGTGGCACGTGAATCGTATAGGAAACAGTGCGTTCAAGGGAATCGACATAAATAATCAAGATACCTACGTAGGTTTTCTACGGACATCATGGACGAATATTTCTAGAACGTGAGGACCTCGCTGAAAAATTTCGCTGATGCGATTGAAAGATGCGTGAGTAGTTTGATAAATTTTTCAAAATTATTTAACCGTCACTTACCATAATTCGGATCCAGCATGCCAAGAGCACCGCCAAGATAGACATTCTTCTTGAGTACTTAGTGTATACGTATATACTAAACCGGTTAACCTTTGTTACCGGCGTTTACCAGGCGCCATTTATCACAAGGAGAATACCCCGCGAGGAGGTTATACCTACGAGACGAATGCTTGGACCGTTATTGCGCATTTGCGATATCACCTCTGATTTGTGTACACGCGTGTAACTGGAACTTCAGAAGTATGGCGGCTTGCTTTTGGCACGCTTCTCGTCGACGGTTTCTCGGCGCGCGTCGTTTATTTCACGTTGTCGTTGCGCTCGTGGAAATATCAGGGAAACGCTAAGTCAGACGTTATCGAGTATTAAGTCGGCCGCGACTCAGGCCCTGAGAACGGTTTGTCTTTGTTTACTACGAGATTGCAGAGCGGAATACCGAAACGGCGAAGCTTCGTGGAATTTCGTTGTACGTCAAGATATGCAAAACGCAACACCAGTTCGCCCACTGTTCACTTCGTTAGAAGCAAGAGTCCCTGGTGGAGCTGGTAGAATGGATGGAAAGCAGTATCAACGTACAGGGGTATTCAGCTCAGAAGTAACAAATCAAACTTGACAGACGTTATAGAACGACTGATTAAAAATATTTATCACTGTTATAAATCTCGCTGGAATTACAGAAATTCCAAAAAAATTTGACAATCGATCCTACCTTGATAAACAATTAAATTTTAGCTATTTCCACGAACTACCTATTGCGATATATTTTCGCAATTTACAAATAAAGAATAAATAAAAGTAGTCCTCGTTGTCCTTGTGAAATATGGTCAATTGGCAATTCTCCAAAATAACCATACGACACTTGTCCAATGTAACTGGTACGTCTCAACTGAATAGCCCTGTACGTAGACCTACAGTATGTACAACGCGTAGTAGGTACATAGCCGAAGTAGGTAGTAAGCGCGGGAACCTTGTCGAATTCGAAATTCCGTGAGTTCCTCGCAATTATGTAAAGCTCGTGATTGTCGACGCCGAGCGTCGGGACGCAAAGTGTCAGGAGATGAAATTTCCTTGAGAAATGTTAAAATATATGGCAGCACCTACGTAAAGCTTGCTGATTTTGTCCGAGAGAGATTTGAATTTAAAGGGTTCAGAAATCTTGAACGAATCCCTAAAATTTCCACACGTCATTTCCGTCCGAATCAAGATGGCGCAATTAATATTACAGAGCGAACATCAATTCGAAAAGAATCAGTTTGTGTCACGAGGATTCTCATTTCGGACAGCAATATATCCCGATATATCCATTCAACAAATATCACGTTATGCCTGTATATGTATATGTATATCGATGGCTGCGAGTATCCGTCCGATATATCTGTATATACAAAGAGCTATATCAATAAGCAATATTCAAACTCAAGCAGCGACACGTAATATGCAATATTCTAGATCGAAATTCGCAACGTGATATCTCCTTGAAATTTCATACTGCTCGTCAGCCTAGCCATTCCGCAATAGCCTTTCCCAGCCGCGACCTGTATAAAGAGATAGAGGCACTTTATCGTTAGGTAGCCAGCCTCGAGTAGGTAGTTAGGTCGGTACGAACTGCAGCTGGCTGTAACATTGGGAACGAGATTAATTCATTGTAGCAATCTCTTGGCGTCTTATTCGCTCGAGAATGTAACGAGTTTACTTGGCTTTACTTGAATTATAAGCTGTTTTATCCGATTTATTTATTAAAAGGATCGCGTCAACAGCCACGACCCCCATTATCATTTCCCGATATACAAAAGTCACGGAAGACACTAAAGTCCCTTTGGGCCTTAGACATCGGCAGATCTTTGGCTCGAATATTCAGATGATCGGATGACGAAGATAAGATCTCAGATAAAATTGGACCGATTCCCTTTGGCACGTTAAGTGCCCTTACCACAAGCTCCCACGTTGAACCAGATTATTAACCACTTGATCTCGCAGATACTTGGAATATATCCGTCTCGTATTTCTCTGAGATTTTGAGTGTCGCACTCTGGAAATTGACTTTATAAGTGGAGACGACGTGACGTTTGAGTATACTCACGTTAATGTTCCAGAGAGGCGGGGTTAATACATTCCACACGCACCCCTTCATAATCCTATTCCTCCCCCATTTGCAGACGCACATTGTATATAACTCACTCTATATAGGTATATTACCCAGACGCTATCCTTATATTTTATATTACATGGTTGGCAGTCATCGTGACCCCTTGCCGTGTGTTTACCCACCGCATTCCACTAAAATAAATTGAAGATAATGCAAAGGCGCGTTTTATATAGGGATGGAAAACACTTAACTGGTTTAGGGATAAAAAAAGAATAAAACAGCGAACCCTCGACTCGATCTTGACCTTTACTTCTTTTTTTTTTTCTTCTTTTCTTTCTTTTATTCATTTCCTATCTTCCTCGCCCAGTTATCTCGGCACGGTATTTCTTTGAAAATTTCATAAAGGACCAACGTGCACGGGTTACATATATATACATACACATAGAACGTCCATGTAGTTAAGCAGTATCGTCCCTGCTAAAATTCTTGAAAGAGTAAATTATAAATGCGATCGCTCGAGCGACTTAACATATTTATTAGGCCGTCTCGTTGGGAAGACAAGCAACTCATTCATGATGGGAAAACGCCATAACTTTGATTGTCTTTCTACGGGAAGACAAAGCGCGCCACTTTTCTGTCCCTCGCTCTACTGGCAAACTTCCGAATTTCAAACTTTCTACGCTCTTCGAGTATTCTTCTTCTTCTTCTCCTCCTTTCTCTCTCTTTCTCGGGCATCCCCCGTTACTTTCGCAAGCTCAGCTAGAGACCATCCACAATGCTAAAACCGATGCCTTTGTGCTCTTTTATGCTTGGCTACGCCATTGTATTTTCCTGGATAGTCCGCGGGAATTGTGCCAGTTTGCGTTACGGCATTTACCCCAGAGCTTTTGGGGGAAACGCGCAAGGGATAGTCGTGGCGGTTTTGCGACGCCTCTGTCTACGCGCATCTACATTGTCGCAGGACGGTCTGTCGGGGAATCGTTAAGCGTCGTCGAGTCGCTACGAAATTTCGATATTTAGCTAAGAACTTCTACCCGCTACGGACGATATAACGAGCCATGTTTTTCACTCGGGCGAACCAATAATTAGAAATATTTTTTCTCGTTATCTCGAATCTGATTTTTATTGACTTCTACGAATTCTTGTCCAATGGCTCCCTTCGTAAACACTCCCATTACGAAATACTTGAGTGAGTCGTGTAACGTCCCCCCATTAGAAATTCACTGTAAATCATTATTTACGTATTGGCTTTGTCTATATGTACTTACAGTATGTATATTTGAATGGCACCTGTATAACCATCCGAGCAATGCCTCACTCGAAGAAACACAGTGAACGGATTGACATTCCTTCCGAAAGGAATTTATGGAATTGCTCGAACGAGTAGATGTCCCATTAGCTGCTGGCTCCTTTTCAAATTTAACTGTACAGCCAACGCCCACGGGAAATAATTTTGCTAACAATCTTACTCCGAATGACGCAAGTGCGATGGGACAGACGAAGAGGCGTGTCGAAAGGGTTGCGTGAGAATCGAGGGTTCGTAACGCGTAAGATTTTCTTTGAATTTCCTTGGAAAACGTCTTTTGACTGAAACTTTTGTCAAATATAATTGTCATAGAGGTGGACGAAAATTTTTTCGATTTTTTCAATATTCTTTTTGAGGAATTTTCGGGCGACCTCATTAACCACCTCCGTGACTGTACTCTATTACGCGTAGCCCTGAATAGAATGCGTAGGTATTATTTTACATATATATTTTTTATCGTATAACTTAAAAACTATTTTATCATTAAAACTATGCCCACGATGACACATGCTTTTCGAGTCATCTTACGTTATCTAACGTGTCACTGGTTTACATTCTGGTCTTATCACCGTATCGGTAACACAAGCTGGGGCACATTCTTTGGCATATCAGGCCCGACAAGTCTAGTCTTCGATGCGAAACGTTAATGTTCACCGTGGGTTAATTTCATCTAAAGTTTTTCTTAACGCGCAACTTTTTCATCGGGAATTCGTATCAGGTGAGATCTTTTATATAGATGTATATGCACACTGTATTAAATATCGTTGAATGGAAAGTTCTAGCTGACTCTCTCGACTCGACGATTCCACCACCCTTTCTTTTTTTTTTCCCACATTAAATTCATTCATAATATCACCGTGCGAACGCGTACCTGGGACACGTGTAATTTCTACTGGATCTGGATTCTACCTCCCGCCTTACACTCCTTACCGCTCTTACGCCCGCCGATCGATCATACCCCCTGTCACGTGTTACTACCTGCGTAGTAATGCTCACGTAGTACGTGTAGTTGCATTCGAAAATTTCATTGATGAATCTTAAAGGGTTTCAAATGACGCGTTTGTGGCATTGTCTCTGTATTGCAGTCGGTGACCGATAAGTAAATGATGAAATAATTTTACAGATAAGGATAAGGACGATTCTTTGACGAGTTTGG
The DNA here is from genome assembly GCA_030142655.1 of Trachelus tabidus. NCBI lineage: Eukaryota > Metazoa > Arthropoda > Insecta > Hymenoptera > Cephidae > Trachelus > Trachelus tabidus. The sequence continues at coordinate 1,871,943 of JARQTI010000454.1, read as the reverse complement.
TATTATCGTAATCGAGTTTCTCTTCCCCTCTGGCATACTTCTGTGGTTTGCCGAGTGACAGTTGGCAACCAAGGGAAACTGTTTTAATTGGGAAGGACTTTTGATTGCTGGGAAAAAGTTTTTATTCTTCGACCTTTCTTCGTTTACATAAAATTATCTTGGAGATCTTTTTTTTAATTTATCGAGCCCGCCCAAGATTTTCGCACGCGAATCTCCAATTTTTTTCTTCTCACTTCGTGCTCGTTACTCCGAGGGAAATTCATGTGGCTGGCACAATTACGCGTCACGTGTAATCTGCTTGAATTTTCTTCACAATGGACTTTCTCTCTTTCCTGTGTTAACGTACCTGGCTGTCGTTGTTTGGAAGTTCACCGAGGCATGGCTTTCGGACGTCGCTATCTCTATGCAAATCGAGCAAGGTCATAAGGGCACGTATACTCGTCCCCTTTTGACCTTTCGATAATAAATTTATAACGGACGTGGGCTAATTGGCAGCCAAACGGATCCTCTTTGTACACGGCGTCAGACGGGGACTGATGGATTTTTGGCCGCTGATACGTGTCCATCTATCCATTGGTACGGCCCTGCTTAATTTGCTGGGAACACGTGCAGTTCGCACGTTTCATTCGAAGGTCACGCAATGCCTTTTCCTACTTCCTTTGCACGACGATGCACTCAGTTTCTGGTTAAAGTATTGAATGACTGTGCCATGGACAATTTTCTATGCGATTTTATACCTTCTTATCCCTATCTCCGGAACTGATAAGGACTCTCGAAACGACGATTTTTTTATTTATAATAAAATTTTAAGTTACACTCGTCCAATGCCGAACACTGCCGCGAATTATTGATTATTCAAGAGACTCGTATGGGATGTGTAATCTCTTGAGATAACACAGTGAATGGAACGATCGCTTTCTTTGAAGTTGACCTGATTAAGCTACCTATCGATCTTAGTATAGTCTAATATACGCTTGTGTCAATATTTACAGATTTCAGTCACGACTTATCTCGTTTCTCTCTGTTATCAATCCGTTTATCGCAAGACACTTCAGTTACTGTTTCGGTTATCAATTAACACTGATAGTCAGCTACAATTGTTTCGTTACACAATGTTTGGCTGAATCCACATCGCACCTGGAGTACACGAAAGAAAGTCGATGAAATCATTAATTAAATTTTAGTCCTAATTAAATTTTTTATCAAACAAATTTTTTAATAAAAAGTCAATAATTATTACATGACGCGTTATCATAAAAAATAATATCCATAAAAAATCTTCTTATACCTTCAGATATAGCAAACAAGTGTTTTCTCTTTTTTTTACAGTAATTAACGTTTACCAGAAAAACGATTTTACTTCTATTACTTTTTTTTCACTCCCTTTCTCTGTCTCTCTCCTTCCCTCACGTGTATTATCTCTCTCGGCTAGAAGCACCGAATTCCCCATTAGCTGGAATAGCGAACGATGCCTCTTTACACGTCGCTGCACGCTACATGCTCTTCATTCGCTCAGTTGCGACAGTACGAATTTGAACGCGAGTGCTTACTCGTGTTCAATTCTCCGATTTCGTACAATGTACCGGTACTCGTAACACGGGTAAAAGATTTGAAAACAAAAAAATAAATTCTAACACCTACAAACGATACAAATACCACCCCCATGCCCCCCCCCCCCAGATATAAAAAATAGATCGTCCCTTTTCTACTCTCACGATGTACGCTTTATCGTTTTTTTTTTCAAGCTCGTCAGTACAACTGATAAATTAAAGATTATTTTAATTGACGATCTCCCGATGCAGATGATACCTCATAGATTAACACGGCGCGAAGTAAAATTAATATTTGAAAATTTGATTGGTGGCTCGGGCCTTGCCTCTGTAGAAACTCTCGATAACTCGCCTGATTCTACTCTGGGGGGCCAACGCGAGTTTTTATTAGCAACCGGCAGGGGCTGTAACGCTGGCGTAAAAGTTTAGTCAATTTGATAAGGGAAACGAAGTACAGAGCGGCAAGATCGAGAGAGACGTCACATCGGCAAGTAGGGCAAACTCCAAAGAAACATGGGTACCAGGGTTTCACTAGACTTTGAGAATTCTATCCATGGTACAAGATTGCCTACGATGTATTCTCAAAGTGCATAGAAAAGCGATTTTACCTATTTTACAGGATCCATGAAAATAAATATTAATATTAAATTTATTATCTTCTATCACGCCTTTTTATCCCATGAGTAAATATGTAAATTCTCCTAACTTAACGTATTTCCATTTCGTTACTCTGTGTAACGAGTCTCGATGGACCAGCAGCATCTTTTTTCTCTTTTCTACTGTAATGTATATATAGTGCTTTGGATGAACCAGTTTTATTGGTGCAACCTATACATACGTATGAGGATATGAGTATCCCAGGGGAGTCGAAGCTCGCACGGGATTGGACCGAACGACGTATAACAAAGTCAACGCGAGACTGGTTAAAAATGAAAAGACCTGTACCGGGATCGCCTACTGCCGTGAGATTCCTTTGCTCTTCAAGAAGACAAAGGGACGCATTTATTTGGGTAAACCCTGAAACGGCGGTCATTTAATCTCATATATATATATATATATATATATATATATATATTTTCTTGATATTTATCAAGCCACAGTTTCACCGAACAGTTACCAAAGTTAGGCCATTTTTTTTTCTTGACTTTAAGTAATATCAGTGTTGCCTCTTCATTCCTCAGCTATACACTCTGTTATGTGACTTACTTCAGTTCGTTCCTCGCTATCGAACCTACAGAGCGTCAGTTCCTTGCTCGAATTACTTCATCCAGCAGACGCAACAAGCTGCGGTAACTCGAGCAGTTTAGTTATAGTGCTCACGAACCAATATAGTGTGTATATGTGTGTGTGTATATATATAGTATATAATCGTGTACATATATATTGAGCACGTATTAAACACATTTACGTTAGGCACCTCGTGCGTGAGCGTTATTGATATGTCAGTCATCTCGCGTAACAGCGCGGAATGGCCAAGCTTTACCGAAGAGACATAACATCGTGCCCTGAATTTGGTTGAGTTTGAGTGACGGAGAAAGAGATAAAAAAAGGCCAATGAGAATAGTATTTTATGATAAAATCTTATTACGATAAATATCCATTTACGTGAACAAAGGCAGGAGACGGGACACTGGCGCCCTCGAACGAGCCTGTCTCCTTAGACACTGAATATACCACACTCGAATTCAGGGTATATATGGATCTTTATATTTCGAGGGATATATATGTAATATATATAAAATATATTATATATATATGTTTAGGGTATGCACTCGCACTCGATACAGATGAAATTAGGTCGCGCCTACTCCGACTTGAATTCGCAGGTCTCTAACGTTTATGCACCCGGGAAAATTCGATTTCAACCGTTCTGATGTAAAGCTGACGCTACGTTTCTGAGAGACGGAGTCCTTTGAAAAGCTGAATTCTTTAGATGGCCAGATAAAAGAAAACTATATCTCGTCCGGTAGAAGGTCTGCTGGTAAAAAAAAAATGTCGCAGTGTAATTTATTATTTGATGAAATTATTTTTATCCTGTGGTCGATGGAAGTGCGAGGGAATAATTTTCTTGTGAATTTATTTTCTGTCAAGTTCACACTGTAAATGCCATTTTTTTTAACGTCGAGGTACCGTCGTTTAATTTTTTGGACTGCTGAAGATTGCAGTTTGGTCCATCGTGTGTCTCTTCGTTGCTCTCGGACAGCGTCCGATGCTCAGTGCGACTGAGACTAGACTGTCATTTCCAAGGTGATATTCACACGGGTTAATCGAAGCGTAACGTGCGGTGATGCTGTAGGACCTCGGCTGGGTATGTAGTAATAGCTGCATCCTGGACCAGGAGTAGATACGAATTGACTGAATCTCATTTGGTTGCTCGGAGTGGATTTTCACGTCGTGATATGAACTAATGAATCTTCTTGTGATTTCAGGTGAGGAAGTCGTGGCCGTTAGAGCGACTCCTGGTGAACGGGATGGCTGGTCGGTGCAACGGCTCCTAGGTGACAGCAACGATCCGGCCAGTTTACGTCACTGTCGTGGACAAATCCAGGACATCAACGGGAGCAAACGTCCTCGTCATCCTCCACCGCCGACGGCCACGTCCTGCAAAGTCAATGCCAGGGACATCAGCAAATACTTTGACTCGCCGAACAAGGAGAACAGTCCTGGCTATGGCGTGAACGGCAGGCTACCTCAGGAACAGGATCGCGAGAACCTTGACGCAGACATGGGCTCGAATCTCAGCAGGCACAATGGCAAGGGTCTGACGGGACGCAGGACTCAGTCGTCCGGGAATCTATGTGAACCCAAGGGAAAGCTCAACAGCGTGGGCAAGATTTTGGTACCGTGTTCTAGCGAGCAGAAGGACAGGTCGGCATCAGGATTAAATTATTACAATAGAAACTTTTTCCTGCCTTTGTAATGTCTTTGGGATTTTTTTTTGCCTTTTCGTACAGCGACTTAACAGTCGCACGCTGTACCAAGAGGCAGAAAGGTTCGTACGGGAACATCAGGGTCTAGTTTATGACACCCTTTATACTCGACTTTGACAGAACGGCATCGTAGACGTTGACCTACTACTTTGCATATATGGTTTGAACTCTGATACTTTTTGCTCGGAGTGTTTCCGGCATCCTTAAGTAATACTCATCCACCTAGTGGCCACTCGGCTTTGCTAAAGCAACGCTCTCACTCATGATTTCTTAATTAAAATAGGGCTTGTACTTAATGCCTCATGTTCCGGCTAGTCTTATGGAAATTATATAGAGTGGGTCAAAGAAAGGCATGATATTGAAATTATATCAGGATTCTTATCAGGGTATCTAATTACGTTATAATCGACGTCGTTTTAATTATCATAGTAGAAAACGGTGTAATTAAATTACAGTGTACTTTGAAAGGGACCGAATTTTTGTTAATTCACTTTTGAAAAAGTAGACTTATAAAAATTTTTTAAATTATTATCCCTCGTTCGAGCGAGGTCCTGCTTGATGGACATTGCGTATGATCGTCTAATCGTGTGATCTCAGGTCTTATCGCTTAGCGCTTATAGCTGTGTACTCTCTTGAGAAAAGAAGAGCAGAAAAGAGAAGAAAGCAAAGGGCTGATGTAAATGGTACATTGCTCTCTGATTTCATTTACATAAGTGCTCTCTCGTATTCCACGAAAAACAACGCTTCCCAAACACACGTCATCGTCTTATGCGGGTCTTTGTTCTCTGGCAGAAAGCCGCATATTCACTGGCGTAATTCCTTTGTACCGAATTGTACGAATTGAAATCTGACCCACTGACATTACAATGGTTCAATTTCGTCCAAGGGTCCGTTTAAGTGAACCCATTCTTCCTCATGGAAGCTTAAACACTATACGGCTATTTCGTACAGGCTTTTATAAATAGTACCTATGCTCGCGCGTTATACCTATTTGTTCCTTTGGAACTGATTAATTGTTTGCGCGAGAAGAGCCCGTTTATCAAAGACTGTGATTAACGCGACGCACCGGTTGCCAAGAGGAAAACATACTCCGGAAAGTCAAGCTCAGTTTATATTAAAATTTTGCTGGAATTATTGTACAGGTACAAGTTCTGCGGCTCGTTGCCAAATCACCTGGATGGCAAGGAGCCTCTCGATGATGATCCCGGGGAGAATAATAACGTGATACCTGATACCATTGCTGGAAATCTTGGAGGAACATTACCGCATAAGAAACGTACGCTCGGCGTTCATTTTTCGGATGGTGGACCAACTGGCACCCTGGATCTGGTTAAGCATCGTTCACAGGATTCGTTGGACGATGACAACCCATGGAGGTAAATCGATGGATGGTTACTCCCACTGTTCTAATCCTTAATAAGATTTTTATAATGCTCACTCCTTACTCCCTTCTACAGGTATCGACAGAGCAACGACCTGGACCTGGTGCGCTGCAAGCATGGAAATTTCGATCTGGTGCGCAGAAATCAAAGTACAGACACCGTCGACGGTGATTCGAGCAAGAAGTACATCCGTGGTGTCTCCTTGGATGAGAGGTGTCATCGTAGTGCTGACCTTGACCTTGTGGGAACCCTGCCAAAAAAGAGGCAAGACTCGAAAGTCAATAGCCATCAGGGAATCGAGTCAGGTTCGCACCAGAAGTTCGACGTGGTGGATAACGTCGATGATGACCTGTTGATGAAACTGGTACACAAACCGGATTGTGAATTAATGAAACACCGTCACCTGAGCAGAGGCGTTGATCTTAAGCTGAGCAAACTGAGCGGGAGCGAGCCACAGGATCAAGGATACGCCTCGGAACGTTCACCAGAAGATGAGCATCCCCCATCCTTACCGGGTCAACCGTTTCCCAGCGTGACTCCTGGTGAGCTCAAAGTTTACCGTCTCTTAATTATATTTAATTAAGAATAACTCGCTTTCATGTGAATCTAACGCACTGTCCCTGCGCCCTTGAAACGATTGGACACCATCCTTGCCAGTCTCCACATGGACCAAAATTCAAGATAAAGAATAGGACTAGGATCAAGATCAGAACTCAACTTACTCTTGATATGCTCTAGCAGTAAAATAAAAGATTCCATTAAGATCTTTGGCGATGGCTGCCAGTTCGCAAGATCAAAGCCTCTCCTGGACTAGTTTTATGGTAGGTCGTTAAACCCACGATGCTCAAGGAGGGAGGGTAGTTTGACGCCAAGTGGAAAATGGATGGAGAATTACTGAAAGCGAAATGGCGTATAGAAAGAGGAACAGAGCCTTGTCCGCACTAGTTTGGTATATATACTAGCTGGTACTCACGGTACAGTGCGTTATATATATTTTTATTGAAGTATATACCAAGCTGTTTTTTTAACCTAACCTGACTTGACCAATCATTAGACCGCATAACGAGCCTTTCTTGCTATCGGGTCTACTACTCTGTACTGCGCTTCTAATTTGCATAACGTGCCCTGATTTTTCATACCGCCTATGTACAAGAAAATTGTTTTACGCTCTTTTAATCATACCAGTACTTGGCTACGCCGAGTTTATGCACGTATGTGCATGCACCCTCGTCGCTCAAGTACACACTCGAACGTACTTGCAGAATACGGCCGCGCCGGTATCTGTGTATAAGCCACCTTCTCGTAAAGTCACACACGCGACACGTTCGTTAAGTGCGAAATTCGAGTTCTCGTATTTTCTCTTGAGCCCGTAGCTATGCAATTCCTTTAAAGCATGGCAGTGTGCCTATTCGACGTAGGTCCATTCCGCAGTTCACCCTTTGATCAGAGCCTTTTTGGATGTGCTCCAAAAGAGAGCGGGGTTGAAGGAGCGAAAAAAAGGGGTTAGAAAATAAAAAGAGGAAACTCGATGAAAGGCATTAGAAATTTGAAATATTTCTATTAAGATACTCGATATCGTTACTGCTTGCTTTGTAACAAAAATCCTTTTTTTTTTTCAAAAATATTGACCTTTTAGCACGTATCGTCCCTGTGTATCCATTTAACGTTTTCCTTGTACCAAGTACGTATGCGTTACTTTGATGGGAGAACGTAGGCGGTAGATTCGGTATCAGAAAATTGAAAGCTGATCCCTGGGATATATTGGCTATGGGAAAGTGGAATTGATATTTAAATTTTCCCTTTCTCCCTGTAATCGGAAACGCCGCGGGATTTTCCACGCGTATCACCCTTGGAAATTATTGCGTATAATTGACTCGACAGGTACGCTCAAAGTAATCCATGATCGGTTTACGAGTAGCAACCTATTGTTTCATTCTGATATGATGACGTATATACAAAAAATGTCAAAATAACGGCCGTTCCTTATTTACAAGAAAATTTTCATTCGACCCATAAGGGTTGGTTTTCACTGCGATTAGGACTCGTTACACGAACACGGGATATTATTCGCGACGCACGATCCCAATTAAATGAAGCAGCACAATCGTCATTATGTAGATGCAAAATGTATACCGCAACTCAGTCAACCGCGAAAAGTGTTATATGCAAATTTCGGGTAAATACAAACGTGCCAATGTTACATGCCTGCATTCTACAATACATATGTATTACATTTGACTGTAGTATATACAACGGCTCTACGATTTATGTATATTACGCTGTTATCTACTCACTCGGTAACTCACGCGAAACATGCTCAGGTCAACGTTAACAATCCAAAACTTTGCCTACTTACTCCCTTGATTATTCGCAGTCTACGGAATCGCATCGAATGTCTGTCGAACTGCGGCAGCATGCGAATGGCTATGACCAGAACGCGAAACGTTGCCTATCGCATTTGACCTGTGACAATCTTATCGTAATAAGAATACAATTTTCCACCTGTAAACTTGCTAGGATTATTTATATAAATTCGCTGAAACGAATGAGTGGATTTCTTTAACGCCAAGCTTTACGGTTTTATGTTACAGTCGGTGATGGTCAGTGTGCGTGACTGTTGCGTGTCGATGGTTGCATCACAAAACCAGTGTAAAATTCGCCAGCATGCGATGCGTGTAGCGTATTAGCTTGGAAGTTGGCATTAAACGTTCTAATAATACAGAGAGCGAGTTCCCGCTTCGTTACTCTCTGGGCACGAGCATGATATTCGCAATCCTCGCGAATCCTGTATTCCACACCGTGATCTAAGATACATTGATTCTCTCGTGCAAGGATATATTGTGCAAATTTATTAAGGAAATCCATGCGTGCCAGGGACTGGTAACCAGTGGGGTTGTACGTTGATATCGAGTGTCACTGCCGTTTTTCGACAAGTAATTTCAAAATTATTTTTCTTAATACCGTTCCTTATCTTAGGCGAAGTCGAAACTCTCCTGGGAACTGTTGATTGGCGCATTGAGTGTCGCGGGACGGTTTAAAATCGCGCTTTGGAAAGTGCCCCGGAAGTAGATAGCCAAGAGTCGCGCAGTGCGCATGCGCGGGTAAATAGGTTCGAGAATATGCGGTGGACCGATGCCGTGTTGGCAAAATCGTTGTGGCTTGTAGGTTAAGAGGATATGGAATGGTATGAGAAAAGATTGTGGGTGGGTTGAAGCACTCTCAAGAATGGGCGGGGGGGGGGTAGTGTCTGCTGACGTAAGGGGGGCTTACACAAGATTTATTGCGGTATAGATTATGCATATATAAAAGTTTTCCTCGTCCTACAACGCTGTGGCGCAAAACACGCTTTATCGGACCGACCTTTGGGAATGCCCGAGAACGCCGAGCATCCACTACCCAGGCGCTCTTCTTGCAGGAGCCTCTTTTTTTTTATGTATAAAAACTTTTCTCGGCCATTTAGCTATACTCCTCTACTGCCTCAGGCTTTTGTCCTCTCCGTATAAATATAGAGCTGTACTCTGTACATCGCTCCTACCTTTCTTTTCTACGCCCTTACGAGACTTGCTATTTTTCTTTATACAGGGTAACCTTGAAAAAACCAGTCGCGACTTCTCTCCGTTTTGCCCCCTCGTCATGGTCGTCGTTAAGCGTTAAACTTTTCACGGTGACTATAGAAACTTCCTTGAGTCTGTATGCTCCTTTTTTTTTTGCTCTCGTTCCTTTTTGTGGCTACACTCGAAGCATAAAGTTTCTACTTGTTAACGATATTCTGTTTTACGAGATCGACGTCTTACCGACTCCGTGGCTTTTATAATTGCTGCTTCTTTTATTTTCATTATCAGCTGAACCAGTACGAAGCTTCTTATCGCGCGTAAAGGTTGTCCCGTACAGTTTGCTGATGAATCGATTACGTGAATCGGATGATGGATGCAAGAAGAATTTTTATAAGTATCAGTCTCCCTGAGCGGTGATTGTGCTTTGATTGTGGTTTTGAAATTTTTTTTTTTACAAAATGCCTTTAACGACCTCTCCAGAGTACCCTCGAATCGCGAGACAGATTGTCTGGAGAAAATTTATATTGATCCTGTAATCGGGTCGATTTAAAGTCGTTCTGGAATTTAGAACGTCATCAATCTGTCATCATAATTTTCTTGATGACTCCGCTGGCCTCCGGACGTCCAACGTCTACTCATTTCATCCGTCTCTTTGCCTCTTGCTTTTCTACTTCCTTGTAATTAACAGCCGTCTACTTAGTCCCGGCCTGAAATTAGACGTTGCTCTCTCGCTTCTCTGCAAATCAACTCCGTATCTCCACCTATATATTTATTCGCACGTACATATCTTTCTTGAGAGAATTTTACCTTTTTTTTTTTTCATCGTACACTTTGATCATCATCTCGACCTAGTATCTACGTGCCAACCACGTTCAATTTTCAATATTACAGACCCGAGATACCAGATCATCGATTAACCTGACAAGCGGGTAATCAGGAATGTCGAAAGTAAATAAAGGGAAAATTGCCAAAAAAGTTTATTAATACCTCAAAATCATCGGTTGGCCGTAACACGGTTCAGTTCCTAGTGGGATTTGTCCCTGGCACATACATTGCTTGAGGTTGCTGAGAACGTTGCCAGAGTAACACGAGTAAAAGCCAATCTAACCGTTACGATCTCCATCGATACTCAATTATCTTCGGTCCGGCGATTCTGTGCCGAACGGCAGGAAACTTCCTATTTCGGGTAAAGAACGTACACGTCATTTTCACCGATAGACGATCCAACGCAGTACCCCTATTACCGTCACCAGGCGTGACCCTTGACCGTGTGAACGGGTCACAGTAAATTTTCAAAAAAAATCTAAATATTCCACTCGAGTATAAAAAATTGGAGCAGCCGTTAAACAGGCTGAATAAAAACAATGGTCAAAATGGTGAAGCAATTCGTTACCAACAGTACCGCGTGAAATTGCACACGATATTCCCTCTTCCGAACCTTATATCGAAGGCAATAAATAACAGTATAAATTTTTTCCCGCAAACTCAGCAAGACTATCGACAGTCCTTCACCCTTTCCTCCCCTCGGCAGGATTTCCTTTGCCGAATGGACTCCAGGGAAAAGTGATTTCGCGAAAGCGTGTGCACCGTATATCAATCGTCACGTGCGTTCATGCATGCATCTCTGTCTAATTTGGTATGCATCGCAATTTCAGTTTCCCACGAATCCAGAATACTTCCGTCGCGCCACTGTCAATCCAGACGTCGTACGATATTTTATCGACGTCGCATTCTCGCGAAATCACTTCAGCTCCGATTGATAACAGGAAATACATAAGGGGGGCATCTAAAAAAAGGAAAATATCGATATGTCAAGCATAATTATTCTCGCACCGAGATATATCGATAGCGCTATATAATCGATATATTCACTTACATCTGCATCGATAATTCAAGAGATTACCTTTCCTAGGGAAATCTTCTACGAGGTATTCCATAGCTTCTATATAGGGATGCTGCAAGGGCTCGGGAGATCAGATGGTCCATACGCTTCGGAACTATGCAAATTTGATCCTGGTAATAGGTTCTGTGCTTGGGAGCAGACTTCCGGTACGGCGCTATCTTGGCTTAATCGTTTCTGAACGTCGAAGTTTGACGAGTGAGTCGTTACCGTCTTGGTCCAGCAAGATCCTATTGAACCTCACTGATAGGAAGTACGGCTAGGAAATTCTATACCCTTTGCACTTTGACCTTTCGCTTCACATAGCAGTCTTGTTTTCATCGAATCTTGGCCCTCAGGATCAATCCGTTCACCCTCTGCCAAGAGCACGAACCAGACCTGTACGGTAGCTTAGCCGAGGGATGCTGGGAAACATTCTAATACGTCGATATTAGCCTGTAACAACAGAGAGAACTCCCTTTGTAATGGTTCTCGCGCTACGTACCTGGCGAAGCAGGGCGGCACCTTCCCGTAAGGCCTGTTTGCATTAGGCGTCCTGCGAAGGCAAAGAACACATTGAAATAAGCCAAGCGACGGGAGCACTAGGGACCCTAGGAATTCTAGGGAGTAAAGGAAGAGCGACTACCCCAGCCGCCCTACAGGTCTCTCGGGCAACGCGTGTTTCGTCATGCGTAAAATCTTTCCAGGATTAATGCTTCCCGCGGGGCTATAGTTCACTGCTGGATCCTTAAAGGGGATCCTTGCGGCAGGGGATCCTCGGAATGCTGGTTAACGTCCGCCTGAAATGCGATTAACATTTTTCGACCGCGAATCGCTTCGAGCTTTGCCAAGCGAACGAGAGCAAAGATGAGTTGACTAAGTGGATTAAAAGTTATAAATGAGAAACGATCAACCCAGTTTTCGTTTGTCCATTACTCGAAGAAAATTCATGTACATTGTATTGTATATGTATGTCTGAAAATTTGCTTCGGGACTGTTCGGTCTAAGCACACCAATGCCATTGTGTACATAGATATACGTTATAGATTTCTGTGCCTTCTCAAACGTTCCTTGCTGGTGCCATACTTACCTATATTACCCAGTCGGTAAGCCGTTAAGTACGAAAAGTCTCGTTATAAAGGACGAGCACGTAAAATATGACGGACTAGCCAAAAGTACCTACCGTACTGCGGGATATGGATCCAATCTCACACGTGTATAATACATATATATATATACACACACAAACATACCCAGAGAGTTAAAGGAATTAAGAAGAGTCCTTGGGATTTATCAGAGGCTATTCGTGTAGCTATCGTAGATAGTAGGTACACAGCATCGGAAGGGATGAAGGTATACCCAGGATGCGAACCTGTCCCTCAACCCTGTTAAGCCAATCCCACGGGATTCAGCCCGGGTTGCCGATGTATTCCCCCATTGATCCATGCCCTCGAAATTTCGTCTTTTTTCTCTCTCTCTCCCTCACTCCTCGCACCTCTGAAACGCACATGGCGAACATTCTATGTTCTGGTGTCTCCGGATGTTCTCCTCCGTATAGGCTGACGTTGTAAGTTTTCCAAGTCAAGAATGCGCTATCGATCTTCGTTCCGCCAGGACAGTCGCGCAGACACTTCCATCCCTTAATTCCGAACTAGGGCACTTCGGTGTGCATCTCTCGCACCCCAGCATCCATTGTTCGTATCGTCGAACGTCGCGCTATCGAAGTGCCTCTCGTCCTCCGACGTCTCACCGGAAGTGGTTATCAGCCGAGGGATTCACAGGGATTCCCCGGTAGTTCGATCTTCTGCCGTCTGCGGCGAGTTCACATTTTTTATTTCGTAACGGAATTTTTGAGAAAAACAGTATCTCGTATCTGGCCTACCAACGGCAACAGTGGATTCTTCTGTGAAGTCTCAAGTGCCTTGCGTCAGGTACCGACCATCCGCTCGACTATCGTTACAGCCTCCGAGCTAAGTGTCATGATATACGACACTCACAGTATCCTCCGGTTCTGACTTACTTTTCTGTTAGAAATTCCATATTTTTTCACGTAAGCTGCTTTAAAAAAATCAGAAGCTCCAAGAGTGTCAGAAATCGTATACAAGTCGTTGAATAACGTTAGAGTACATCACTTATTTTTGTACCTTTAATTTCATTGACAGAAGTGCAAAGGTCGTGCCTCTCGATCCGAGGTTCGGGCGCGTTCGGGCAGCCTCGGAGCAAAGTGTCATGATATACGACACTCACAGTATCCTCCGGTTCTGACTTACTTTTCTGTTGGAAATTCCATATTTTTTTATATTCGTTCCTTTGGCCACGTTCCGACATCTTTTCGGGAGCTTCTCAGGCGCCTCTGGTCAAAGAGAAAGTCTTTCTCTCTCTATCTCTGGCTAACGAAACTTTCGGTACCCTCCATTCCAGCTTGGTTTCTAACAGCTAAGAGCCGAGTTAAAGCCCTCGTCACTCTCTCGGTAATCCCATTTCCTGGGCGATCGGATTTATCGAGGAAAAGTCTTTTGATTTCTTTTTTACCACTCACTTTCACGTGTCAACGGCCTAAATCCAAAGACGAGTTCGACGCCTCCGTCGAATCTAACCTCGGTCATTCGTCGCGGTACGACTTACGTCTTTCTCTGAATGCAGTCAGGGATTCGTAATACGGATATTAAAAAGAGAAAAATCTCAACACTTCCTATCTGACGAATATTGTCCTCGGGCTTGCGCTTGAAAGCTCCTGGGTACTCCTGCGCAATTTTCTATGAAAACGTCACTCTTATTCTTATACCGCCAGATTGCTTCTGGTCGGGATGCTCTTCGTTGCTCCGTATGTGTTTCCGACGTCGCTTGGAAACTCGTGCGATTGTACTTTCTCTCGCTGGGAAGCTTTTGAACGCGACTATACACTGTGTATAGTGTACGATGAGTACCCGATGAGCACTGACGTCACCGTAGTCGTCGTAAAGGACCCTTTGCAATCTTTGCCAATTTTATACCGGGTGAGTGTACAGGTGTGTACCTGTATTGCATGTATAGCCGATCTATAGACGGACCTTTATATTATACATGTCTTCGTCGTACCGAGTCACACTTTTTTCATAGGAACTATCAACCCTCCCAACGATTTATTCAGCGAACGATCTCTAGCAGAAATTCCCCGTCGAGACGTCCTTTCCTCTTCGCGAGTTTTGAAATATTGCCTGGTTCAGTTTTTCTTATTGTTAGCGGGGAGCCCGTCGTCTAGAATTAATGTGCTATATCTGCCATTGAGTCTGCGAGGGCTTCGAACAAAGCACGAGTGTGTTATAAAAGAAAAGCATAGAATGACACGTAACAATCGGACTTGAGCTTCTGTTCTTCCTTTCCTCCGATACATTATTCGTGTGACGCGGAAGACGTATTAAATTTTTTTTTAATGTGCTCAAACAAACTATCCCTACTTGTCTTTACTTTCCCTATATTTTGCGAATTATTAAAATTTCCAAGATCGATCCACCCTGTGATCTCACCCAATTTCACTGTATAAATGTTTTCGGTTCGTATATTAGGAATTAATTAGATTTCATGGTACACGAGCAATGTATTACGCGTAATCGTATTATTAGAATTTTTCAAAAGAATCCCTCGCTCATAAACCGATTATGGCGACGATTCCTATTAATCCCATGTAAAACGTGTGTGTAAGGGTCTTCCTGCGCGTTTTGTATGAAGCGACGGTTGAAAGCGTCCACGTTTGAAAGGGTTTCTAACGCAGAACCATAATATGCCAGACACACCCTGTGTCTGGATAGGGATGAGACACATTCTTGTGGGCCCCCTTTCATCAGTGGCTTACGTAACCACAGTTTCCCCTGTACTGGCCGATCTACTCTTTTCAATTCTAATGATCCTGCAGCTAAATCGTCACTCTATCTCTTACATATGAAAAATGTTTTTCTCAGATAGTTTCGTCCCTCGAATTATTCGACGTACTGCAAAAAAAAAAGTAACGTGTGATTCCTTACAACCCAGTACCTAACCTAAATCGGACGGCGAAATCGACATGAATGAAACACCTACGCCCGACACTGCGGATACTTGGAGCGTCCAAGGTATATCTTGTATCAGAAGAAAGTCCGGAAACTCGTGAGGAGCCCCAAAATTTATCATCCGATCTCAGCTACCCTTCCTCGTGCCAAGAGACATATCTTCGTTCCGCGTAAGCTGCTTTAAAACAATCAGAAGCTCCAAGAGTGTCAGAAATCGTATACAAGTCGTTGGATAACGTTAGGGTACATCATTTATTTTTGTACCTTTAATTTCATTGACAGAAGTGCAAAGGTCGTGCCTCTCGATCCGAGGTTCGGGCGCGGTTTTGTACACCCTCCAATCGGAAATCAGAATCTACTGGCGCGATATTCAAATGAGCTACCTCGTTTCCTCGGCGATGAACTTCCGGCGAAACGGAACGGCGTTCGTAATATCGTCGAGATACAAAGAAAGGGCGGGACCACAGACGAGAACCATAAAGCGATAATAATCCAAGGTATCTTCTTGGGTATATCCAGTTGCCATGTATAAACGAACCTTAGGGCACCGTTTGCAATCGAGCACGCTCATGAAGTTCCGGTCTGTCCGTGCATACTGGAAGATTGAGTGCCTCGTGAAGTACCCTGGATTATATATGTCTATGTAATTACGTGCATGGACGAGGCGCTCCCATTATCATCTCCATTATTATCTCCCCAAGTATTACCTACAACGCCGAAATATTCGATTTGCACGTTAACGAAACACCCCGTATACGTCACTGGGTAAATTATGGGCGTCCGTGGTTTTTTTTTATTTTTCAAGGAAAATTTGTTATCGCACGAGAGAAACCCGTATAGTGGAACAGCCACCGGAAATCCGCTCTCGGCCACTCAGGTAGCCTAGCTGCACCCTGGTAATTCATAGTCGATGTTCCAGCCTGTAGTTTTATCAAAGCTCAACACCCCCTTGACCAAACCCCATATAAGAGCTTCTTCACGCTTAGCGCTTTCTTAGATTCTTTTCATTTATATATAGAAAAAGCCTTTCCGTTGGACTGACCGTGCGAGTTTAATGAGTACCGTAATATTACGTTATATGTATAATGTGTCTGCTCTACGTATGTATAGTTAGTCGTACTATATGTAACAGCTTGCATAAAAGTATGCAATTTAGAGTGACTAAGGTAAGACCCTTAATGGGAAAATTATGACAGACACGCGTTATTTAACGGCTATCTCGATTAAGCCCCGGTTTATTCGCGTTCCCGAGGAAGTTTAAGTTACCGTGACTGTCTGCCCTTAACGCGGAAGGTACTTTTAAGCTTATCGATTTTTCTTAAGGGCCGTGAATCACAACTGTCTCAGGAGGGGCGAGTGACTGAACGATCTGAGATGGGAAACCAGTTAATACAAGGAGATACGTATATTTTAGGGCGATATGGTGAATTACAACCCTTTCGAGTTAACTTATGACCCTCTACCCCTACGGTGACTCGGTTCGAGTACCCTATCTTAAAACCTTCCCATTCGTTCTACACCCTGAGTGGTAGTTGGACGGTTGACCTTGACCTAGGTAGATACTCTGAGATTTGGGGTATCGGTTCGCGGCGCAGAGGGGTAAGGGAAGAGATAAAAAAAATATCGTATCATTCTTCACTATGATGTATACGTATAGGACACTCGACCTTGCTCATCTCATGAGAAATACTGGAGAACATTTAATTTGGAAAACGGGATGTGTTTCGTTAACGCTTGAATTTTTCAAAATTAAAACCCTTTATACCCACATTTATGTACATGGACACCGCAGGCTCTCGACAGTGGTTATTCCGCCCCTGGAATGTTTTAGGCATTTTTTAAAATCTTTTTTCCTGCGTACTCCCTTTTTTACAAGTATTATAACCTTGCATAATATTGGGTACTATTGGGAAAAAATAGATATATTTCTTTTATGTTTATTTTAACTTGAAACTCATCCAAGGCTCATCTCCATATCTATGATATCATGGGTGTAGCGGACACTCCACTTATCAACCTTCTAATCATTACTCGCGAAATCTGTTTTCCCTTTCCCGGTCGAGATTTACAGAATTATCGGGTTCTCTAATCTATGTATAACAGTAGCAACCGGATTCGCAAGCCGCAACTACCGTGCGACCGCTGTACCATAAGCGTTATTCGCACAGTCTACAGCCACCGCCAAAATTCCACCAATTCGATTCCATTGGCGAGATTTATCACGTGCAGTTTACATATGAGAATGCGATGTGTCTTAAGTCAATAGCTTATTTCGAAATTCAACCCTTTTTCTACGCCCCTGCCCATCGAGCCTTTCTGAATATCTATATATGTACGTATACGTTATACGTACTGCAATATATCTGTATACATTAAGCTGCACCATCACTTCACATCGAATTCTCTTTAACCAGATAGATGGCAAATTATACGGTTAATCAAGGTGGGATCCTGTAATTAGTGCCCTTTATGCACTGAAGTAGACGTAGATTGAGCATGGTGTGATTGGTAATTGCGCAAGGATCCAAATCCACGTATAACTCTATCGAGTGCAGCGCCGTGACGCATCGCTCGAATTATTTCACGATTCTGATTGGAGTATCAACTTTGTTAATTAATAAGGTTAATTATCGTTAATCACGTCTAAGCGTATATACCGGATACTATTTATCGTCGTTCGCTGCAATTAAAGTTACTTGTTACGGAGAGTGTTAATACAGGTTTTAAGTGACGGTAAAATTATTAGTTATACTCGGAGCACGTGTTACGTAGGTATCGCAAGATGCATCTTGTGCGGTTCTCCGCTGCATCACAGGATGCTGGTTAATTGTATCTCGTGAAAACCAGCATCCAGGCTCGTCAAAGTTTCCTCAAGTAATTAAAGTTCGTGGTAAACGCATCATAATAGCTTTTCAAGGAATTGAGTGGGGTATTGAATATTAATCGATTGGGAATCAATACTACTTCAGAAACCTCCTATCCTATTAACAGTATGACGAGAGTGAGCTATTTTAATAAATAAATTTTTTCATTAAACTTTATCG
This sequence comes from Trachelus tabidus, assembly GCA_030142655.1. Taxonomy (NCBI): domain Eukaryota; kingdom Metazoa; phylum Arthropoda; class Insecta; order Hymenoptera; family Cephidae; genus Trachelus; species Trachelus tabidus. The sequence goes on along the minus strand of JARQTI010000454.1, from coordinate 1,853,579 downwards.
ATATTTCATAATACCATTGATCGATTTGATTTGGCGTTGCTTACAAAGCGATTCGCAGCTCGATGGGTAATTAGCGCATGGATAAGCATTATTGGTTTCTGAACTGTGACAGTCCTTTGCCAGGGAGAAGTTAGACGTAGCGGCTAATCATGACCTGTGATAATTGGTCCTTTGTGGTGCTCCGTTTGAAGGTAAACGGTGAGATCCGGTGTTCGATACTCACAGTAATTAGAGATCAATAAGTTATTTAGCACAAGGTGGTAATATTTTTTCATGAGACTGAAAATCATTTTTGGATAATTCCAAAATTTTTATTATTCATCTCTGATTTTTTTTTCTAATTTGACTCTTCGCCAAATCGGATCGCAATTAGGCCAGACGGAGGGATGGGCAAATTTTTATGGAGAAACGTGTGTATAGTCGGTCAATTGATTTTTGCGTCGTTTACTGCGCACTAAGAGCGAAAAAAGGGACCCTTAATGGATTCAAAAATCAGCCTCTATCAGCGTTTTTCAATTTGAGACGAAAATATTTTCTTGAAAATTAGTAGTGACCGTAACGGCGTTAATTTATCGATTGAAATACATTCAATCGGTGTCGATTAATTATACAGTGTCAAAAGCATGAATTTTATATTTCCAATAATCGTTAATCGTATTTCAGTAAACATATATGTCCCCAATGCATTTGTATTCAGCGAGAATTTATGCATATACTAGGGATCGATAATACGGATTAACCACGCCGATGACAAAGTCTATGCGAAATCAATTAATATTTAAGCTCTCTATGCTATAATCTCGAAATACCATAGAACAATGGAATTTAACCTATTCTACCCCAGAAATTTCATCGATGCGATGGCGATAGGTATTACATACATTTAGATATGTAACGCGTGCTATACATATATATATATTGTATATAATCTACCTTAGCTATTAAGATCATCCCTCGCGATCAGGGATAACATATACCCCGAAGAAACGTGAGCCGGAAAGAACAGTCTTAGGGGTGTGACTCGACTACCCCTGGTAATTGGATAATACCCTACAAAAAGGATACTCTCGTATAACGTATGTTACGCCCATTAGGATACAGTCTGACATGACTTAATGACTCATGAGTAATTATACTCGCATGAAAAAAAAATACATTGTTGTATACAGGCCAGAGAAATAATTTTGGACAATCAATATACAGCGTATTCTTCATTGCTCCGTACGAATGAAAATTTCAATGAACGATCGAGCCTGTAATGTTTACTGCTATAAAACAAAGAGGGTTAAACGTATTTCATTAACAGCCGTAGATTGGTAGCATTTGAACGAGGGTTTAAGTGCCGCTGAAAATCCCTTAAAAGCCTCAGGCTTTCGTTTACTCAACCGAGCTACGTAGGAGAGAGAACAATTATTATGCTGTTCGGCTTGAAATTCTGTATTAGGGTTACACCTGATAAGTCCCTTATACGTACAACCCTTACTTTACATACCTCCTTTTTCTCATTATACGATTTCTCTTGTACCGCGCTAACGAGTTCGGATGCTCGACCGAGCAAACAAATATTGTGAAAGTTATTCAGCCCATTCGTCATTTTTATGAACATTCAATATCACTGATTTTAGGCTAATCACTAAGTCCATCGACTCGTTCTGACTTGTAACTTATGGAGCAATTCGTATTTCGGCATTCGTGGTTCCCTCTCGTCTCAGTAATTAACCATGACACGATTATCAATTAGATCTCTGAACGATCTACGAGGAACGACCAATTGCCTGGAATGATTAGGAGCTAAAATTATCATGCTTGATCGATGAACGATGCTCGGGGCTGGAATGGCAAATTAAATCTGGCGTTCGCGGAAACAATGGTTTCCTCCTTGCGGGAGGGCTCCTTCCTTCCTGCAAGGGATAGGTTCGGGATCGGGTCTGGAAATGGAGTTCGGGTTGGAGCCCGACTACCCTTAATGGAGCGATTACTCGTCTACGTGAATTTCGAGATGTCAGGATTTCGAAATTGAACAGGGAGCCAATGAGTAGTACGTACCGTAACCAAAAAAATTGATGGACTTTATTGCCCGGTTAATTTAATCGATCTTTTGTGATTTTTCAATAAAAAAATTGCACAGTTTCATCGATCCAAACACAGGTGTGTTTGGCCCAGGCTATTTCTCCTTATACTTACCAATCGATTCGACCGTTACCAGGCACGTACACGTCGTCGACGGTCGTGCGAATCTCCGGAGAAACGCTCCGTGTAGTTTCAACGAATCGAAATAGTTTTCGCCTCTGGGAATCTAACCGGAACTAGAAGGGAGCTTCTGTAACGTAGTTCGTTCAAGTTTTCGCACCGCTCACGTTTGCAAGGTAAGAATAAGGCTGCGCTCTGGGTATACTTGCAGCGAACGTTCGATCAACCTGCCCGAGACGTTTTATCCCGCAAGTTGACTTGGCAAAGTTCGTGTGCCGTGTATATACGTGTGGGTACGTGCGATACAAAGCCGTGGATATAAATAAAGTTAAGCCATTGTCGAAGTGCGAGCAATCGGAGTTCAGGATCTTGGGTCGGTGAATTATGGATGAATAAGTATTTAAAAGGTACCGTTACGTTTCGCGAGACGCATTTCTCATCGGTCGATAGCGGCGCAGAATGCCATCGTTAGTGCAGAAAATTGAGCGAGCAATTAAGGTGAGTCTCCAGGGTGGCGTTCAAGGTTGGACGGCTAGGAGCGGAGAACAAAAATGTGGGATGGATGAATGAAGGGGGGGGGGGGGAATGGGTACGAGCCAAGAGAAGCTGGAATTGGCTTTAATTTTTCTTTGTCTCAATTACAGTCCGACGGTGTCGACTTCAATATTGTCAGGCAATTAAAGATCTCCTAGACTTTGGATACTCAATGAAGCGGTACCACAATAGCCATTAAATATTACTTTTAATCACGACGTAAATCAATTCTTGGCTTTCCCTCGTTCTCTTGAATCTTCAACTCTGCCTCAACCCGTTATTAAGCTTCCGTTAACGAGCTGATGCAATTTGTAATTTAATAGAGATATGCTTACTAGAGCGTGAATACAAAAAGGGTATTTATAGCTTTGAGAATTCAACGGCATCTTTATGTTAATTTTATCTTTATTATTTCACTTGGAATATCCATATCCGTGTTACGAATTCGTCGTAGAATATGGACGCTGTAGATGTGAGAAGAATTAAAGGGCAACAGAGAGACAAGACCAATGGTTATTTCTTGTGAAATGGCTCTCAATTGGCATTTCGCCTGGATGAGTCACGAAGAAAAAAGGGAAAAGATATGCTGATAGAGGAAATGAGGGAAGATACAATAAATTCAGACAATTTTTCTCGGGTTTGATATCTCGCTTGATGTAATCCAATATTTTTGTATCTTTAACGATATCGAATGCTAATAAATGGGTTCGAAAGCGTTTCTATTACCTCTCAACGTGAAATAACGGAAAGTAAATATTCAGTGGACTATTTCAAATTTTTTCTTGGATCGTCGAAAAATTTTCATTTTAGGTTTTTTACTGTTGGATTTTCAAAAAGAAATAGGTCAACCAATTACTGGGTAACAATATTTACCGAAAGTCTCCTTGTTGGTCAGTTTCAGCTTTCAGTATTTTAAATCGGTATCACCTATCGCGGCTGGCGAATTTTCAATAAACGTGAAAACGGAAGCTGTGGAAAAGCCGCTGTATGATTCAAATAGAAACAAATGCTATATGCATCCTTGTGGTTATCTGCAACGAGCATTGCACTACGGCCAATATTGGTTGAGGGAGCTAGAAAATCGATAATGTCGGAAAACAATTATTATTGTGTACACTTGGGTACGGGAACGTCGCTTGAAAACGATTGACGATTTGCATTGTTCACACTTTCCTCGAGATCCATTGGACCACTCGTTAACGAATTGCTCAAAGAAAATACGTGAATTCCTCTTAACCGTATAAACAGTTATATCGATTCTAGCGGTAGCTTGTAATCATTTCTTCGCTTTACCCGAAAACCTTCTGTAGCTACGTTCACAGCTATACTGGCTGCGCCGACCTTTGTACATTTCTATGGGTCTCCCATGTGACGCTACAAATTCACAGAGTCTGTAACTGATGCTCAGTTCATTTTTTTGTTGTTGGTGCACACTGCATTCGGTATGCTACGAATGCGACAGTGCATTCGTAATGCGGCATTTGGTGCAGACAGTGCCATTCGAAACAGACTCGTGAAAATTTTCAAACTATCAACCAACCCACTTGCAATAACTGCAAAAGCCAAATTGAGGGCATCGTATAGCTATACGATAACGAAATAAGTTAAGCAAGTGTTTATTTCACGGGCGAACGTGTATCTGTAACTTTTTTTTTTTACTTCATGTAAAATTCTTTCGACGTAACGTAGTATCGCACGTAGGATATTTATGTCTTGAATTTCCAGAGACCTTTGTTAACCTTATGGAAATCCATATTGCAGGGCCGTATATACCTTCACCTGGGTTATCTTGTAATGGCTCCCGTAACGGGTTACACCGTGCATGCTGAAGCTGCATTATGCTATGCATAACCTACCTTGTAATCCGCTGACTCACGTGAATTAATATGAGCGCAGATAATAGATGGTCCGGGAGTCACAAAAAGAAGGGCCTCAAGTTCGAGTCGAAGCCGTGCTTTCGAATATTAATTGGCGCTCTAGTCGAATTAACAGGGCCTATAGCCGTGGCGGCGGCCATATTGAAAGCTGTTCGAATTACTTGACAAATTTGGAATTTCAGTTTTTTCACGCTTCTGACAGGTTAGTCAGTGCCGGAGTGCAAGCTCTATAAACATTATGAATTCGGATATTATATTCGACTCGTTTACGAGTTCAAGTTTACGCGTCAGCCGGTAACTTCCGGTACAATGGAATGCCCGCCAAGAGGCAGTATGAACTTTTAATTATTAGTGCCGCCAGTTTCCACTCTTTTTTTCTCTTTAAGCGCCGTGAATTATTCAAATTACTGTACTCATTAAGCGTAAAGAATACTCATTCGTCTGCGTCACGGACATTTAACTGCTTCCGTTAAGTTTAACGCGTTACGTCTGAAAATTAATTACTACGAAACTATGCCGCTCATTACACCGGACAATCGATACAATTTCATCCGTCAAATTAATGAAATTGCCACTGTTTCGCTGTGGCGCTGTTGGGCGGGAAATTCAAAAGGTCTCGTAGCTCGATTATGACAGAATACGTGAATCACCTTTTTTTTTACATTGACTATTTTTTTATTTTCCAATAATTTAATAATGCCAGTGAAATACGTCAGTTCGTCCGACTCGACGTCCGACGAACAAGAACGATACTCGTATAGACCATTGTTCATGGTTTGGCTACATGTAAAATTGAATTTCCAATACATCCTTAAACTACAAGAGTTGGTTGCGCATCATAAAAAACGTGATAGAACTTTGTTACCTAGTTTTTTGAAATATTTTCTATACATATCCCGTACCTGCGTATATTTATGCATGCAAATAATACGGAAGTAAATGTATTCACAGAAGTAAATACACGCACGAATAGAACCGAACGTAACGCGAAATATGTTATAACACAAATGGAATTTACCGCTGACTTCACACGGCTAGTAATATCAAATATGCAGCTGGCGGTGCCCTTTATACGTAACTCGTGGAATTCCACAGCTTTTACATCCAATAATCAATTAGCTAAATCCCCGGCGTATCTTTCTCCCTTTTCCTCGCCTTCTTCCTGGTCGGCAAGATTCTTCGTTTCAACTTCTAAATGGAGATAGCATTCCTAGAATCTCAGGAATACCATCCTCTAGGAATATTTCTACTTTCTGTCTGGGAACATCTACCCCTCAGCTTCTTCGAATTCCACCCAGCAGACCTCGTCGACGTCTTAAAGGTTCATTGCAAAAGGGAAATTTTACTTGAAGAGTTATCACGAGTAACTCCTTTCTTATTCGCTTCGAATGACTCATTGAAATAGTTAAAATCAATAGAAAGTAGTGCTCGAAAGTTTCCTCGACAATAACTGGTCCATCGTTATCATCCCTTAATTAATTTTTTTGCGTTGCCTTTTTTTTCGTAAATGATTATCGCTAAAACCCATCAGTATCCGAATAAGAACAATCGATGGGTTGACTCGTTGGTGTCTAATTTTATTTTTATAATTTCAGAAAGTACCTTCCGCGTGACACTGCAGAAAAGCAGTCGAGGACTTGGCCTAAGTGTCTCAGGTGGTGGTACAGGAGGTCCTGTTAGGGTTAAAAGACTGTTTCCTCAACAACCGGCTGCACTTTCAAACAAACTGCAGCCTGGTGATATCCTCCTTGCTGCCAATGGAATACCATTGACTGGACTGACCAACTATGTAAGTAATTCCTACCTGGTAGGTAGGTAGGTGGCTTTGGCGAATATTGTTTTCCCTAGTAATTTTTTACTGGTTGCTTCTATTGTTTCTGTCGAGCTCACGATATAATTAATAACCCATAATTATCCTATAGTGTAAATTTATATAACTCGTCGAAGATAACTCCTGCCAGGAGGATACGTTCGAGCTATTTCAGTGCCCTCTGTAGTACATGCTGCTTACACGTGCATTCCGATACTAAGGAAGACGTATCCTCCCACGGGTGTTAGAGATTTGCATGTCATTAGCATAATGCAACTTGGTACCGACTAGTCAAAGAGACATTATCTCCGAGCCCTATAGTGCCAGAGTATACCCTTGGGTACACGATAAGAGTACAACGATGATGCTGCCAACAGCCAACCAGCTGATCTTACTTCTCGTGCTACTTGTTGCAGGAGGCTCTGGAAGTTCTGCGAACGACGCCAAGCACCGTTGAGCTAGTGGTGTGTCGTCCACCTGGGGATGCGACGATTACGCCTCCTGGTGCACCTCCGCCGCCACCTGCACGTCGAGAGCCGCCTCCGCCCTTACGTATACTCAATCCATTGCCACCTTTGCAGATAGAACCTTGCGGGGTGAGTTGTCGGTCCGTTACACTCGATAGTTGCTTTTAAAATTTTGAGGTTAGGACGGAAATGTATTAATTCATTGGGATACGGAAAGCTTGTATTACGAAAAGCAAATTATTTCGAGTACTCGAAGCTTATTATACGGAGAGCTTGAGTGCGTTATATTGAGGAAATGGAAGATCAGTGCCAGTTTCTTAGTAAGGATTAATATGCAGGAGGCGATGAACATTCCCCGAAGTTTCCTGCAAGTTTGTCGTTCCGCTAAGCGTCGTCTTTCGTCATAAAGGCGCATCTTGATTTACGTCCTGGCGTTCCGCCATCGTGCACACCGTGCGCATCCCCGTTGAGAATTTAATGTGTGCTTGAACAAAGGGTGGTAAAGGTAAATGGTCTTGTCAAGGAGTCAATTTTCCAGGAATTCGATATCGAGATGACTAAGGTCGGTGGCAGTCTGGGATTCACTCTGAGGAAAGCTGACAGCAGTGCTTTGGGACATTACGTCAGAGCACTCGTACGAGAACCTGCCCTGAGCGACGGTAGAATCCAACCTGGAGATAAGATTGTCGCTGTGGATGGTGCCCCATTATCCCCCATGAGTCACGAGGAAGCTGTTGCTCTGCTGAGACAATGTGGACCAAGGGTCAGACTACGTCTTTATCGTGATCTTGCTCAGACACCCGTTTCTGCACTCTCCCCTACGGAACCAGATCATCCACTACGTCCACCGCGTACCAGTTTGAGGTAATTTTCATGAAAATTCATTAATCAATCAAGTAATTGATCCATTCGATTATCTGATTAATGTATTTTTTACTGGACAATTTTACTTAATCAGGAGCTAGGTAGGATAGCACGCAGTATGCCTTAGTTAGGATTTATGACGGAATTATTGGGTCAGTACTTCCTTGTTTCAGGGCAGGAGGCGTTATGCGTGTATGTCCAAGCATATTTTTAGACGAAAGTGCTCTCAATAATAGTAATTGAAAGTGTGGGAGCGAAAGAGAGTCGGGCTGCAATGTGACATCACTCGCCTCGACGCCTTTCATTAGTTTGCAGTCTAGTCTGTTCACGGCCCACCGGCCCATTCGCTTCATAGTCGACTGCTTCATTCAAATTTCATTCGCTGTCGTTCATCTGAATAACGCGCTGATTTATCATTCCGATGAAACAACTGACCGTTTGGTGTCAACCAGTGAAAATAGTTTTACGACGTTTCTAACTACCATTGATGTCACTTTTTTTTATGTGCCTAAAATCTATATACAACAACAAAATTTAACCAGGTACATTTGACACTTTGGGCCTTTCTTCCTAGCCCACTTGGTATCTCTAGTTTAAGCCAAGACGAGTGAGCCTTCGTGAAACCAGCTACTTGGTCGTTCAATTTCAAAGTGATTAACTTGAAAATTGCATCTAAATTTTCAGAGAAACTGCGCACACGTTGTTCTCTGTCTTCTTGACGTCAATCATTTGTCGAATTTTAATTAGAAATACAGAGTCTTGTATCCTGACCAAAATATCAATATACCCTAGACAGGTTGATATACATGGAAATATTTTCAGACAAGAAGCTGTTGACATGCTGTGTGACTTGGCTGTGCGCAAACTGTCGCCAGGAACTTCAAGCGGATCAAGTTGTCGACAGTCGCCTGGGGCCTCTTGTAGCTCTCCTAGGAGATTACGTAGACCAGCCACTAGGACACCCACTGCTGAAAACGAGCAAGGTACAGGTACCTTCGTCCTACTATTATTTATTCCATTCGCGGGTATTATTAGCTTGCAGAATGTGTATAGACATATAACGTCAGCTTCACACTGACTAACGTAGTCGATGATTCATCGTATCGTGCCATAAATACAGATTCCACATAAGGTTCTCTCTGTAAGAGATTGTAAGAGATGTTCGCGATCACAAATATCAACCTTGATATTTTTTTGGTATATCAATACTGTACAACGATAAAGAAAATCACACTGTGTCCATTTTTCACAGCTGGAAATTCTCAGAAGTATTACGTGACGCAGATGTCCACCACAACCCAGGTCGACACCTCGGACTCTGACCAATGCTCGATAAAGACTCAAATAACGAATTCTCAGCCGAATACTCCTGTTACGGATATAATTGATCCTCCGCCTCTTTACGATGTCTGCGACTCTGGCGAGTCGAAACCTCCAAGACCAAACTTCTTGGACCTATCAGCGCCTCAGGGTAAACCGCACTTCCAATTCAGCCTCGACTCCGACTCGGAGTACACTGGACCAGTGGTCGTTACCGAGACCGATTCCAATTTAGCAACCGAATGCGACTACGATGACTTGACCAGGGACGTGCCGGCTTTGTCCAGTGACGAGCAGGATACTAATTTACCCTCGGAACCAGCCTCCATGCCACCCGTACTCTCATCCACCAGCAGCACCAGCACCGCCTTCAGCTACAAGAATCCTGCCTATCAAAGTGCCAATCCTGCTTGTGGTAGCAATGAGAACAGTGCCAAGAACAAGGCTGCTCACTCTAGCGATCAGGATATTCCAGGTTCGTCAGATCATTCTAACGGAAGTTACACTAGCTAAGATCTCTACCCACCTACTGCTACGTTTTAATGTATGCCCATTCAATCTGAAATCTAATTACGTCGTAGCAAGATGGAAAACGGCATTAGGGATGCTCAATTCCAGAAATGTTCCGCTTGATTTACCCAGAGGGAGCAATCTGGACATTCCAACTCGTTCAGAGGCTCGATCGATGCCTGTGGTACTACGTTACAGATTATATGTAACGTGCAGTTGATCGAAGTGCTTGAATTATTTATTTACCCGATTCTATTAAACTTTGAACGTTCGCATCCAGTGAGATTAAATTTTCTATTTAGCCACTTACGATGGCCTTAATACTGAAGCTATCCGATAGTGTATATCAGAGATATACAATGATCCTGACGATGTGCTTAGCTCCTTATCTAACAAAATACGTTATTATATGACTGCCATACTATTAAACTTTACACCGATAACGTTCTTATCCGTATATCAGTAATATTGTCACGGTGCCAGCCTAACATTGGTTGCTCCACACAATTTAGGCAAAGTTTTGGGTACTGAAGATCCGGCCGGTAGTAAAGGTCTGCTCAAGTGGAAGGGAGTAATGTTCACGCCGAGTGACAGCGTCGGAGAGGATGCAAAGTACGAGGATGAGGCTGACAAGAGTACCGAGGAACCATCCACGACTAGCAGTGCACATGAACAAGAGAATCAGGTATGTCGATTCTAGTTCACTTCGGAACTTCCAGTCCTGTCGGGTCATCAGAGAGACCATTTATCACGAGTTCGAGTGTCTCTTTGTTCCAAATTATATCCTGACCATTGTCCTCGTCTGTCAAAGGTGTTCATGGTCGAATTGACACGTGGATGGAACAGCCGTTTGGGATTCAGCTTGCAACCCGAAGGAAATCGTACAGTGATATCGGTAGTTCATGCTGATAGCGTAGCAGCAAAGGACGGAAGACTGAAACAGGGTGACGTGTTAATTATGGTGCGTTAATTTATTTGAATGAAAAAATATATTTTTAAATAATATACAAGTGAATCGAGGTCAACCAGTATACTGTACTGTTTGTCCTGATGATATATTTGCAGCTGCTGCAGCGAGGGCTGCAATTAGCTGGCATCTGTGACCATCATTTTCTCTTTTGTTTCACCAGGTAAACGACGAGAGCGTCGAGCACATGTCAACTTCCGAGATAATAGACTTATTACGCAAAATACGGGGCTCCATTGGGATCACGGTGATGCGGCGGCACAGGTGCGAGAATGCAACGTGATGTCAACGGGATTAATGAAGTTAATGATAATAATAAAATGTACGGTGCATACCAGAGGATAGGCGCGACGCAGTGGTCTGCTCTGTTACATTAGGATACAAGGAATATGCCAATTTTTAATGTATATTCTATATAAGAACTGCACTCTGGTGATTAACTTGCTAACTTCTATCTAGTCGACATTTAATCATTTCTTTCGTGCAGAGCTTGTACATTCGTTCTGTGACATTAAAAGGAATTCATTATGCATTTTTATAATGAAGAGAAATTAATGACCACTCCGTCGTGATAATTATATGGATTCCATCATCTAAATGCATTTAGACGACGATCTATATAAAGAAGTAATAGAAATTGAATAGATCGATTATAACTATGGTATGTACACTGCCACGTGTAGCACCGTGTCAAATGGTGGTAATGATACATGAGACAGTAATTGAATAATCAATGCGTTTTACTCAAATCATTTATTTCCCATCGACTCTGACCGTTTTCTTACTGTCAATCCTATTCTGACTCTTCGATCAAGATCTACAATAATAATACTCCATTGTATAACGCGTATAGAGACGAACTCTAATAATCAAATAGTCAATCAAAAAAATTGTATATAATACAAAGACCTACGATAAAGCTTGTTCCCAGCACTTAACGATGTATGTAAGTGTAAAGTGAAATCTAACCGCACGACGAACCTTTTTTTTTATAAATATACGAACAATCGCGCGCTTATTCTTTTTGTATCTGATTTATCAATGAATCATAGGGCGCGTAATAAGATCTGAATTAATTGAACATATCGCTGAGTTTATGGTGAACATAATCAGCACTGCTTTCAATGGTGTCGCTTGACGACCGGAAAGTCCCGGTGGATTGGAAATCCACCTTTAATAAATAATGTACATCGTATTTAAATGTTATATCCTGTATATTATCTTTTTGCATAAATAGGCAAGATATTGAAATTCATGATGTAGTCATAGGTGAAATTGAAAGTAGAACATTTTCGTCACACGTTTTGACCTACATAACGTTCTGTAATTACTGAATTTTTTATAGGAACATTATTGGATTCTGGCCATATATACATGTCGACGTTGTACAATGGCAAGTATACAAAGTACAATACGGCAGGGTAGATATTAAAGGAATTCATTGATACGTTTTGACATGCGTGGTGGAATTAGCATGGTATTTTGCGAAACAGTAACAATCGCGAGCGACAACTCAAAATCAAATCAAAATAAAATTAGCCTAAATAAGAATTATCTTGAGGAATAATAATTAATGAATGTGATAGTTAGCTCTTTTAGGATGTTAGTACTTTCAGACCTTTAATGAACGTTAGTATCTAACATAAATATATATTATATATATATACGGAAAACACACAAACTTTGACCTAGATAAATGATACCAAAGTAATATGTAAGTTATATCAAAGACAATTATTTTAATGTTCCATTAAGACTATTAAATTATTGTTAATGCCTGTTATAAAACTTGAAAACCCATAATTTATGAGGAAGATGCTAATCACTGCGTCCTTGACAATTTTGTCATTGTGGATTCCCTGTGTGACTGCAATGTTGTAATGTATTCAATAAAATTAAATGTCTTTGATAAATTGATCTCGTATATTTGTATTTCCATGTTGAAAAGGTACGCTATTATGATTACTAATAACATTATTAATATTCATATAAATTTATTTGGTTTAGCTCCTCAGGCAGATGCTGCAGTGCGTGTGAGCTTTACATTAAAAAAGTTAGCTTCATTATTGTATTTGTATTGTTTTTCAATCAATATGCATAATTATTTTTATTTTTACAATTTCATCAGAGACAAATATAGCATTGGATGACTACCCGAAAATATAGCTAAAAAAGATTGCCTAATTTATGTTCGCGAACTACGTTCACTTGATATTGTATTATTTATTTTTATAATATATTAAATATGTCATTGAGAACTTAATGTTTTATTGGTGCATTTGCGCGTTGGTCTCTTTGGTGGATTTTCAGATTTATTCATGCTAGATATCGCTCGTTTTTGAGTGGCCTTTTTAGATTTTGATTTATCCTTATCTATGACAGTCTCTGAATCATTCTCAAGTACTTCCTTAGCTTGATTTATATTCTGCTCGTCGAGAACTTTCTTCGATTTTACACGAATTCTTGTAGAATTTATAGTGTCCCCGTTCTCTAAACCGGAAATGCGATTTCTTTTTCTAGTCGGTCGACGAACAACGCAATTTTCATCAGTGACAGATTTAGAATTCTCTTTATCCAATTTTGAAGGAACTTGCAAGGTATCGTTACTTGCACGCTCCTTCGACTTCCGTGTTGTTTTCAAATTTATGGATTCTGTAAAAGCAAAATATTCCATTGTTAGAAGAAGATTGAAAAATCCATGCCACCATACTATAGATGGTATATGAGAGTCACTGTTATTAACGAATAGATTTTATTAGATTTTAGAAAAATTAACAGACGTGAAGATAAATTACAGCTTACCTAATAATAAAAGAAAAAGATGTACTTATAGTAAAATAACATTTTTGTATGCAGTATACAGAATTTTTCGAAATTAGAAATTTCTGAAAGTTCTAAATTACGTCATTACGCACCATCATCAGTACTATCACTAGTGGACTGGTCAGATGAGAAGTCCTGGGCAATACTCATTGCCAAGTTCATGCTTTCCATTTCTCGCTGCTCTTGTTCTAAAATTGACCTGTTTTTAAAAGCTGTATTAACCGAGTTTGTACTTGATGATTTTATACGATCATTGGAGCACAATTTCACACGCTTGTTTGCAATTCTTTTCCCGGTCTTCGTATTATCACGTGTTGTAACCACTTCCGGCGAATGCGAAGAAGAATCACTTTTACGATTTGCTACATATATTTCGTTCATCGTCTTCTGTGAAGTACTTGTATTTGTATTATGAACATCTCCATTTACAATTGAATCATCCTCATCCGCGAATCCTGTCTTTACTTTAGGCGAACGCTGTTCATCAGCCGGTAATGAATTCGATTGATTCAATTGATACTTTGAACAGGAACTGCTTTCATCTGGCGAGGCGTTAGAATTTAATTCGGTCGTAACGAATCTCATAGGATCATCACCGGTGTACCACTGTAATGGACACGAAGTGTTCGAATCATTGTCTTGGAAGGAAAATTCTTCATGATTCACATGGTAATGAAGATTGCTTTCTTCACTTTCATTGGCGACATTGGAACTATCGTCCTCGGTAGGATCCTGTTTTATGGACGTTACAATAGAGTCTTGTTTCTCACTTGGAAGTAAAATGGATCTTCTTACAGGTTTCTTTGGATTTGTTCGATCTTTGATATTCTTGATTAGCTCTTGAAAATTAGTCTTATTGATGTCCACTGTAAGAAAAATAGTAGCACATTATTAAATACAATAATCACAGATTACTGGTAGAACGTACAATATTTTTTTCTGGCTTCCTCATTGCTCTGTTCGTCAGCCTTCCTAGAAACTTGTAACCTCTGAAAATTCACACAGATGAGCAAGGATACATTTGAATAAAAACTAAAGTTTTAAATTTGAAAATATGAATCAGAATCTATTATTGATATTAAGCATTATAATTGGTAATATTTACATTTCCAGTAAGAGCTGCCTTTTGCATCTTTTTCTCAAGAGCTTCTTCTTCTGTGCATTGTTTGATCAATTCTACAACAGATCTAGGTACTTGCTTATCGCATTCTGCATTGTAAAGAGTTGAGTATCTTTGAAAGCGCGTCTCTAAAGTTTTTCTATCACCCTGGCTTGGCAGACCATATTCCCTCATCTTTTTTCTCAATTCTACGTCCTTCATCACATTGAACACCAATTTTGGTAAAGGTCTGCGTTTTTGTTTAATACTGAAATAAATTACCATTATATCCCTTAAATAATGTAATTTCTAATAAGAGTCTAGTACAAGTTTTACCTCAGTCTCGATTCATCAGTCACAGCATCTCTTTTCAAACAAGCATCAAGATGTTTATTTATATGTTGTGAAGAAATTTCGACTTTACAAACAGGACAAGAAGATTCCTTTCTAATATCCACCGGTTGCACAGTATTTCTACTCTTAGGTGTAAAGTACGAAGCTATTTTGAACATTCCACTTGTGCCAGGACTGGTAATATTCTTTTTTGGAGTACTCATAGATGGAGTTTTGCTCTTTGAATTGGGAGTAAAGTTTTCATGCACAGTATCATCATCTACATGCAATTTTTTTGGAGTCCTAACAGAATGATTGCTACGTGCTGGTCTTATCGGTGGAGAACTAGTGATCAAATTTGGTATGCTCTGCACGATAGCTCCAGGAACACACCTAGCTAAGTTTTCTCTAATTATCAAAAAATTACTTATGATTTCATCTAATATCCTATTTGTATGCAAGTCCTTTTCATAAGTTTGCTCACAACATGTAGGACACTGTGTTTTATAATGTAAATACTTTCTAATGCACAGAGAGCAATCTGAAAACAATTATATAATTATTGCTACAATATATCTTAATAATCATAGACAAGATAATTTAAAAAATTTACAATTATGGGAGCATGGTGTCATAACTGATGTTTCTATATATTCGTAACAAATTCCACACTGTAATAAATCCTCGATTCTCTGTAAAATAAAAAAAAAAGGCAAATAGAAATCCATTACTGCCTCTGCGACCATCAATATTCAGATAAAGATACAAAACACTGCGTTACGATACATACCTTAAGTTCTCTGTATTCAGTAGGCCACGTAATTTGCAAAATTTTTCCCATATTGAATATTAAAAATAATACTTAAATAATTACGTAAAGGTTAGTATGAATTGTAAACAACCACACAACAGACAATTGTATTTAATATATTCCATAGGCACTAGTATAAGCCATTATTGGCCAGCTGGCAGTAATCAATGAGTAGTCAGACTGTATACAGTCATTATGGTAAACAGTTTTTCAATAATGAAATAGATACTATTCTAAATCACCTGCTTTTTTCAAAGAAGACCAAGAATAACAGAGGAGTATCTAATTCCCGCCATTTGTACTCTGGCAACCCTTGAACATGAACAATAAGACACAGTGGTCTTAAACCGGTTCAGTTGATACAGTGATGAAAGGGGAAATGCACAACGCTACGGTTGTAGTCGATACCAAAGTCATGGGGCTAAATTGTAGAGGCGAATCTGGAAGTAGGATATCGTTATCATCGCCTCCGTCGACAATGTGAATCCCGTCGTAGTCAAGCTAAACGTGAACACGAACGTGTAACTTGGCGGGCAGAGGTTTTCTGTTACTCACCGCTGGTTCCCAAAGCAAACCTTAGAACCAGACTGGGAATTATAGAACTTCTCAAGAACTATTCAACAAGCCTATTGCTGTGCATCTCCCCACTCATCTCTCTTGAACCTAATAAGCGATTGACTAATAGCTATTCACTTTTCGTATTTTCAGATTCGACGTACCCATTCAAACCCCTGCTCTGAACGAATAGAAAAATCATAGACATTTCTACTTGTAAGGACTATTTGGGATTGATCAATTCTTTTAGATCAGTATAACTAAACCAGTTTAAGACCGCCATGTAAATGTAGACATAGGTAGCAATTTAATCCTAAATTAAAATTATAGTTCTACACTGAATAGTGAAAACACGTTATATGATGATAACGATTGTTTATCAGTGTTTCATATTTTTAGAAGCATTAAATGAGAGATGAATAGGGAAATTGCCAATGACCCGATTTTCATGGTCCAAGTTTTATTTCGGCGACACGAAGTATGCTCACCTTTGATTGGTTACTATTGGGAGCTAGCGCAGTGATGTAAAAACTGCTACGATATGGTCGTTTCAACAATGATCAACAAACAACGGACAACGATAGTGGGAGCAAAGATTTAAAGTCATTATTAATCGACCGACTTCGCACCAGTTTCATCTCTGGTTAAATAATTTTCCTTGCAACATTTTTTTTATCGCAATCTTATTGGGATCCAATATTAGTTATGAAGATTTTCGTAAAGGGACGTTGAGCAAATATTACTTTGAATTACTTATGTATGTTCTACTTTGATGGAGATTTTGTATGTCAGATATAGAGAATTGTTGTTCTGTTAGAGTTGTCAAATTAAGGATTGATATTCTCAATTATTTGTATATTGTTAAGAATTTTATATATCTTATATATCAATGGCAAACTCATCTGGAGGGAGGCAAAGATCTATGAATTTTAAGGAGCAGAATGGATTTCCAAGTAACAGTAGTTCAGAGGTAGGCAATGTTTTACTTATAAATTGTTGAGATTCTTACATTAATATTGTTTATAGAATGCTGCTTTGACAAGAAAGTTGCAATTAAAAACGGACGCTCTTATTGTCTTAAGTCAAGAGTTAGATCAATGTCGGGTACAACGTGATCAATTTAAGTTAATGGCTGAACAAATTCAAGAGCGCTTTTTACATTTGAGACAACAAACATCAGAGGCAAGAGAATTAAATGGGTAAGCTTCATTTATAATTAAAAACAGAAAGGGATGATCATAGTATGTTTTGCTATTATTTTTCCAATGTATAAAAATAAAGTGCACCATACATAAATATTCTAACGTTAGAAAGCATACATTTTTATGTATTTGTAAATTGTTTATAGGTTGTACAATTTAGATGAGAACTTCAGGACACAGGATCTGTTAACTGAAACTAGAGAACAGAATAAATGCCTAAGATTGCAAGTTGAAACCTTGAGGCAAAAGCTAGGTGATGCGCAAGGAGATATTAAAGTGCTTAGAACAAGCAATCGTACATCTGGAGATCAACAAGAAGTACAGCTTGTACCTGCAGCGCATCAAAGAGAAGAGATGATAGAACAGCTAGAAAAATTGAACATTAAGGTCAAATGGATTTATAATATTATTAACAGATAATGCATAATATTAGAGATCTTAGTCTAATGATCTTTATTTTTCTTTAGTGTGCCCAGTTGCAAACAGATCTTCAGACTCTCTTGGACGAGAAGCATGAGCTAGAAATAGAACGTGATGCATTCAAATGCAAGGCGCATAGGCTGAATCATGAATTATCCAAAGCTTTGAGTGCTTCGAAACCGGTGGATCTAGATGCTCTAATCAATGAAAATAGGTATATTATGCCAGTATAGAAGATTTAAAAATCGTTTTATAACATTACTATTTTATGATTTTTAGATATTTGCAGGAGAGACTCCAACAATTACTTGAAGAAAAAGAGCTTGCTCAACAATCCCTTTCAAAATATAAGGTAACAGCTCTCTTGATATTATTTACAGTATAGTTTCTAGTAGCCATTAGTTTTATGGAATAATAGTGAGAGAAGTAGAAAATAACAGAGCATAACTGGATTGGTGATGGTATAATAACATTTATAGAGCATGCTGGATAGTAAAAGGATAAAGGGTACTATCAAATTAGGTGGAAATTCAGCTGCGGGAACAGTAATGACTCATAAACAAGGTTTGTTATGACTATTGTAAGAATGTAAACTTTCTTCCATAAGTGCGATTAATAAATAAATAATTCAAATCATTAGTTGAGCAGCTGCTGCATCAAGGTTCACAAATTCCACCTCAACGATCTGCTGCTGCAATGTCTGACTTACGCTGCTTGTGTGCTGCTTTACTAGAAGCATTGAATGATAAAACACTTGCTTTAGTGCATCAAAAAAAAGCTAACAAGTTAGTACATCATCATCTTCAGCATTCTATTTAATTACTAGTTACAAAATATTTAAAAATACTGTACGTTTAAAATTTTCATTTAATAGAATACTAGCATTGAGAATATGCGAGCTAGACAATGCAGTACAATCTCCTACAATGAAACTATTGGAAGGATATGCTGGTTCAGATGTGGATATATTAGGTATACTTCTTTTCCATTACAAATAAATATTGTAAGAGATTATTTGTGAAACGTAATTTCTAGGTCATGAAGACATTGATGAATGTGTTAATACATCCCAATGTCATTTGGAATCTACTGATGATAAAGGGAATAGCACACGCACGGTAAGTAATGCTGTTACAGAAAATTGTGGTGAAAGTAAAAATGAAGTGGCACAATTGTCACTGCCCAAAAATTTAGATGCTCTTGTCCAGAAAGCTTTGAATAATTTAAAAGAAACTGAGAAGGTCAATTCCGAATATTAGACTACCTATGTTTAATGGAGCAATGTATATGCAGTTGAGGAAAAATGCATTGAAACTGCGCTTGTGTTACCTAAAGTTCATATCATAGTATATCAGTACTACTGTTAAGTGAAATCCACAAATTGAATCTCTATAGTTTAGCCGGAATTTATATACAGCCAGTGACTAGTCATTTATTTCTTAGCGATTTTATGAGTATCTTTTACTTTATAATAGTTTACTGCCTACAACAAAAGTATATATATTTCGAATAATCTCTTCTGGACAATGTTATTAATTTTAAATTGAAAAAAGTGAACAACACAAAGATGATTTACATCTTAATTCCAAAGTACATTCCAACAACCTTTAGTATTATATTGCATTATGTTATAAAAATAAAGTTTGTACAATATATTTCTTATTGTTCAAGAATAAAAATGATCTATACTTGGACTTACTATTCAGTATTAATACCACGAATCACAAATATTATGTGGAAATCGCTGTAGAACCGTAATAGACAGGCTGACAATAAAATGAACGAACAAGATGACGTCTTTCCCGTAAATATTTTTGATGCAAAACACAATCCAGTTGATTTAACCATAAATTAAATGAATCATATCCTTGAATCTGCCTTGTCATCTGTGTCTGTTGATAATATTGTTGGTTGTACGTCCTGATTAAATAACAACTGGAATTAGCAATTTTCATTTACACTAATATCTATATCTCAATATTAAGTTTATACTTACATCATCATTCGCCTTTTTTTTGATTCATTATCCTTTTGTCGCTTCCATGATTTGAAAGCCTGAGCATTGGCAATTTCTTTTGCATGAAATTCTCTTTGTGCTGCTTCTTTCACTTCTTGCATTACTCTCTTCTTCAGAGAATTTAATTTACGCTGCTCATTCCGTTGCTTCCTCATACGTATGCGTGCCTCGTATGCATTTCTCTTTCTCTCCTCTTCCTTTAATTTTTCTACTCTTTCTAGCTGCCTCATTTTTTTTTCCTCTTTGAATATTCGATTGTATCTTGTATTTTTCGCTCTTTTCCACATTTCAAAAGCTGCCTCTCCCGCAACTGTACGATTAGTTCCCTTTTTTCTAAAATATATAATTGCAGTAGACATATTCAAATTTATTTTATTATATCACTTACTGCGATTTATCAGTCTTGAGTTTTTGATCGTTTTCAGTGTCATTTTTCACATTCATTTGACCCCTCCACACTTCAATTAGTTCAGGACTTTCCTGAATTCGTGAGTCTTCGGAGGTTGCCAATTCTTTTTTTTCTTCATTAATTTCTCTAAGAGGCTCGTTTAAGTTTCTTACAGTCGAATGGGACGCAGTTAGATTCGTCGAAGTTCTAACGCAATCCTTCAATCGTAGTACCAAATAATTTTCAGAAACATTGTCATGAACATCTGTATCAGAAGTATTAGAAAGTCGCACGATTTTAGTTATTCTTTTATTTGGTTTAATCCTACGTATAGTATGAACGACGGGGGCGGCTATGGCCTAAAAGGAGTCAAAATATAGTATATCAAATTTATTGAAAAACGTATATTTTAAGTTAACGTACTTCACTGTCTTCTTCTTTTTGAATATCTGTCAGACACTCATCGTGACTAAACTTTAGTTCAGACAACTGTTCAGTCTGATTAGATGTTGGAAAATCATTTGAATTTTTACTAATACACTTTTGTGTATCTAATTCTTCAAGATCATTAACTTCATTATCAATTACTGAAGGTTTCCAATGTACACTTGAATTTGTGTTTGATTGATTCTCATTGCATGTTACACAATTTGGTGGATCATTCTTTAATTCCTTTTTATACTGTTCAGCTTGATTTTTTGTCTCTCTGATCTCATCCATTTTTTTAAAGTACCATTCTTCATAAACCGCCCGTTGTAATTTTGTCAGTTGCTCTGAACAAAATAATTATTAAGTATTATTATGCCGAACCAGAATAAAGGCCGATTTACCTAGTCTGGTGCCTTTACAGAACCGTAATATATTATTAAGTTGCCATGTTTTGTGTCAGTAAAGTTGCGCACTTTATTCGGGGTCGGGTTGATACCTCTAATTACCGTGGTAAGAATGAATAAGGTTGGATATGAGATGAAATTGATTCTAAATATACTAAACCGAATGAACACCGCCCCCAAATAATTAATTGGAAAACCCAAGAGATTCTAGAATCTATTGTACTTTAACGAAATTAAGGAGTTCACCAAATATAATAATTATAAGTTGCTTACCTTGATTTCGATGATTATGAGTCGTCAAAGGTTGATGTATGGTGATAAAAATGAGAAGAGATGGAGTTAAAATAGCAAAAATTCGGAAACGAATTAAATTAACAAACAAACACAATTTATTATAAAGCAAAGTAACCATGTCGATCGGCGGAAAATGAGAGTGAGTCTTGGTGGGAACAGTATTTATAATTTTTATAATACTTAAATATCTAACCTGTGTCTTCGAGAGCTCCGTCTATCATCTGCTTCACTATACTTCCTAAGTCTTGCTCCGAGACGCTCCGCATTTTTAATCTCGGAGACATTGTTGTTCCTCTTGTTCTTAAGATGAACAAGATTATAATTAACTATAAAACTTGCACGGAGTCTAAACAAAATATGATTTACTTTTTCTGACAGTCATTCAAAGATTTGAAATCTCATTTTTCTATCTTCTATCTCCGTCCGTTTTTAATTTTCCAACCCTTTGGTTATCCACTTAGTACTGATAAATTTTTATTGACATAGACAATCAAAATTTTCGTGTGAATCTGGTAAAGTGTATATTTTTTTATCTTTATCATAGCATTTTGCTTGATTGACGTAACTACCCATATGAATTTATCTGTATGAAATTTAACTGCTGGCAACTATTCAACTAGAAAAAAAGGAAGAGCCGGCATAAAATAATTAAGTGTGCCATGGATATTTGTTCGTGGCACAAAACATGATTAATTGTTGCAAGGCGTAATATTTGATATATTTATTCTTATGTATCTGCATTCGCAATAAGTTCGTATGTACATATCTTTACGCTATAATAATTAGTTAAATATTTATTTATTCGTCGAATATACGTAACATTATATACTCGGTAATAATATAAAGTATATTTATATATACAGTCATATTAAAAAAAGCTCTTGACACTTTTTTTCTAAAGAAAATTCTACACTCTTACATCACTACAAATGTAAATGATCATTGGCACAACACTAATGGTTCGGGAAATAATATCTTATCAACCTTCAGAAATATAAACGATGAAGTATCGTTTCTCATAGAGTCTTGGAATAAGTCATTATGTTAAAATTCATGTGTTAACAGGTGAGTTTCTTAAAAGTCGATCATCACGCGTTTAAGGCGATAAATAAAATTATCTCTTGGCACACCACGAAGAAATAAACATTGACAATTTAACGTTACATCCTCAATATAAGAAACAGACTTTAAAGAGAAATATAATACATAAATGCAAATAGTTAAATCGGTAACAAAATAAATGAAAGCGATCATCATTCCTCAGTTAATATTATTCTTAATCCAGTCTGTATATTCCGTAAGACGAGTATATACACCAGGGTACCCAGGCTCCCCGCATTTGTTACCAAAGGACACAATACCAATCTGCATCCAATGGCCTTCAGCACGCAGCATCAATGGTCCACCAGAATCGCCCTGACAGGCATCCTTGCCACCCTGGCTATAACCGGCGCAGAGGAAATTGCTAGTAATAGGTTGAAAATAAGCCGCATTACAATCTTCGTTCCTCCATACGGGTAACACGGCTTGTCGTTGAACTGTACTTTCTTTGCCGCCTGTTCAAATTAGAAATATTTCAATAATCGATACTCGACTGAGTTTCCTAAGTACACTTAATATTTAAGGATTGTACAATAATAATATTTAATTACCGTAATACGTTGTGCCCCAGCCGACAACCGTTGGCCTTGCACCAGCAAATGGTTCTCCACGAAAACGAGCCTGAGGTAGACATATCGGTATGACATAGGGAGTCTTCCTCACAGGCCTATTTAATTCAAGTATCGCAATGTCATTGTAAAATCCAACACGGGAGAATTTTGGATGTGCCCGTATCGCCTTGACAGCATAAGTTTCCGGAGACGATGGTTCGTCATCTCGTTCAAGATCAATGTCTCCCAGGCGAACTGTAAACTGTCGTGCGGCAAACCTGCAAAATGAAAGGTAACGTGACCGACATACCACTGTATAATTTTTATACTCCTCCATGCTATGCACACCGTGTATATGTTGTAGTAAAGTGTCAAGAGGTCAGAATGAACACTCACGGTCGCTGACGTTGGTCCCTGGTACAATGGGCTGCTGTGAGAATGTGTCTCGGACCAATCAGAGAACCTCCGCACCAAAATTCCGTTCGACGTGCCCCATGGAGAAATATAGCTGCCATCCACGGCCAGCGACCTGGTAAAGCCTCCTCGCCGCCCACGACACGGTACTTTCCAGAGTTTCGCACTCCGCACTCTGAGAAGAAGAATTTCTAGATGACCTCACAGTTCTTCGGATGATCTATAATATTTATTAATGCTTGCAGAAGACTTGGTCCTGGTACACTTACCCTCGTCATCCTGTATGAAATTATTATCAATGGTATCAATAGTCTCAAAACCACTGGAGTTGCTCGACAAGTCTGGTACGGTAACGACTTCAGCAACTGGTCTAACAGTCGTTGTTATTGGCAGCAGAGGAATTGGTCGAGGAGTCGATGGTCTGGTTGGCCGATGAGGAGGTCGTTGTGGACGCACGCCAGATTCTGATCCAGGTGAAATTACGCTCGAAGAACTAGAATTTGTAATACGTATTTCAAAATTTCGCTAACATTTTGGTTTACTTTCACAAGGTGCTTTCAAATTCAGGTGCTTGCATCGCATACCTTTCTCCGTTGGATCCTGCATCACCTATGATTTTATCCAGTGGACAACATACTCCTGGTACGAATAAACTTTTGAAGCATAGAGACTGCCTCAGCTTTGTTAGGTCTAACAATAATTGAGGACAGTTACTGAGGTCTTGACATTTTCCAGGTCCCCCGTCTGCCGTAGTGCAAGCTGATGGTGCCGAGGAAGACTCCTTGTCTTTTTCATAAATACCTTCAGCAGATTGTTCACCGGATGTTCCGGTTGAACTGACTGGTCTCAGAGGTAATGCAACACCTCGGACCAGTGGTGCTATACTGTCGGTAACATTCCTACCCAAAATATTTTTGGATATTGTATACAGAGCTGATGGAAGTTCTTTTGGTGGATTGTCCGAATTTTCAACACCGCGTGTCATATTCACTATGTAACTGCCGACCGTGTTTAAAGCTCCTAGTGTTTCCGTGATGGTTATCAGTGGATCAGTTTGCTCTACATTTTCACTGATCTTAACGTAATGATGAGGAAGATGATCCTGTGTGTCTCTTCGATAAATCAATCCTCTTCTTGGTCCACCATCCCAGACCTCGGTCCATCTTCTAACCGGTGGACCGTATGACGATGGCTGTGATCTATAGTTAATTGCTGTGCATGATAAAATCGAATAGAAACTTAATTAGATTTCCAAAAATTATGTAAACTCAGATCATCATCATTGAAAATGAATTTGATGGTACTATTACTCACGATGATTGTAATAGTTCAGTACTTCCTCTGTATAAGACAAGGTTCCTGTGAGAATATTCCATATTACGTAGAATCCTGAAAAATATTAGCATTATTAAATACATAAATTCGAATTAGCATAACCAACCAACAATTTTTATGTTAATCTACGTTTTATATGTTTTAATAATAATCGGAAGTTTCTGGATAGTTTCGAGATTCCCCAAATATCTCATCCTAATCAAGTACCAGGATATATCGCGCGGACTTGCGCCATTCCATCAAACAGTCACGTAATATCGGTAACCGTATGCCAAAAAGCAACTTTCCAATTTTCGCAGAATTCATCCGGCTTCCTTTTGCAACAAGGGAACAAGCAACGGATCCTATCCTAACGGGGAAAGTGCGTCAAATGAAAAAGGAAGTGCAACTTGAACAAAGGGATACACAAGAAATCCATTTAAAGAAATTCTCCAATGTGCTCAGAGGTACTTTCTTTAAAAAATACATTAAAATACTTTTAGAAAGACCCTTGATTCCAAACGAAATACATGCTTATTATTCTAAGCAGCTAATTAGAAATCGATTCAGCCGGAAGGTTATGATTTTCATTTAAAAAATAATGGGCTATCTCTCCAATCAATCACATCCGGTCCCAACGCATACCAAAAAGTCGATCATTTCCGATTTATGCTACATCCGATTCATAGATCGGTAACGTCCAAGCGACTTATACACGGAACACACGTTACGGACTGCAGGACTTCATCGATGGTGAAAGTTAACCAGCGAGAAAGTGTGTCTCTCATCCACTCACTGATTCACTGCCGATACCAATGGTATACTTCAAGACCAATAATTAATCCACAGCCCATCAAGGACGAGCAGTGGAATTTTACGAAGTGCATCGAGATATTTGATCAAGATATGTTTTGATCGATCGATGAGTCAACACCCTGCTAATTTTTTGTACGAAATCATGTACGATTATTTATACGAAATTTTTTCTACATTAGATTATAGAAAGTTAATCTACGCGGATCTCTGTATTCTAGTTTAAGAAATATTTCTCTTCGGTAACAATAGACGTAAGAGGAGTAGAGATTAATGAATTTCAAAGAGCAAACGCATTGTTAATAATAATAGCCACATGAGAAATTGCTATTTTTATGCACCTAATTAATTTTTGTCTTACACCGCGACCCAATGTGGAAAATTGTGAAGCAAATGAGTATAAAGGTGTTACTGGCACATGCGGTTGGTTGGTTTAAGAATAATTATGTCCCATGAGAATAATACCGGTTTATCTAATGATCTTAATTAAAAACGTCGTGTTACGCGAAGCAGCTGACATCCCGGTTAAATAAAAGAGGTCAGTAATGTTTTTATAAAAGTCTTTTAAAAAATGCCGCTTACCAGAAACCCGTACTTGAATTTTTGGCGATGGACTTAAATACATAGTTATAATAAAATAGCATATACAAATGTTCTACGGATCAAAGAAGAAAATTTAAGTGTTCAATATTACGATTGATATATATATATATATATATATATTTATATACCTGTATGTATCGGTTTATTCCATATCAAGATCGATGCACCGCACCGGATGAAACTGGCAAGTGAAAGTGTGCCGAATTTTTGCAAAATTCCAATAAACAAACATCCTGATGCTTTTATGTAAAATACTCGCACCAGACATCGCATATAAAAATGGAATCAAGGGTGTAATAAAATATTTAACGATCAACCGGTGAGAGATAACCAACGTATCTTTTAATTTTGTATAATAACTGCCTTAATGGTGGTTTCGCTATTCCACTTTTTTTTTAGACATTTTTCGTACATTACTGTGGATTTCTTTCTCGACACACGATGTGAACGCACTCTGGGATCCTTTAACCCAGATACGGATGAGACAAGATAACGTGTCCAGATTCAGATGTTGCGTGGAAACAATACATCCGGGTACGACGCCGAGCCCACTTTGTTACTTTACTGTAAGATTTTTGAATAATGGAGATCATGAAAATAATTTCCGATATATGAAAATTGTGATAACGATAAATCCACTGTATGCCTTTACCCTAGAGTAGCGAAATCTACTTTGTTACTTTAGTGCAAGAATTTTGCAAAATTGAGTTAATTCAAATGATTCCTGATACGTCAAAATTAGGACAAAGAAAATCCACTGTATGTCTTTACGTAAGAGTCATACATTAGTCATGTCACGTTCTCGTGGTGCTATAGACGACTTTACCTTTAAAAGTCGGTGAAGAGGCGTAATGCCAATTACTTATTTATTTCCCTCTACTATCAGCAAGAAAAAAACATGCCGTGAAAAGAATCCTTGTAATATATTTGTCCGACTGAACGCTTAATAATCGGGACGAGAAAATTAGTGTCAAATTTCTAGTAAGAAACAAAGAGATAATAGGAAGTTGTTTGCTTTCGTTACTTTCGTAAATTAATACTGAGGAAGCATCATTTCTAACTTCACGTTACGATACGGTAACGCTCGTTTTCTCTTGACTGTCATATTAATAGAGCGAAACATTGATCTAAAATCATTTTCATACTTGGACCCTTTTTTCTGTTATTACCAAAGAAATTGACGCCTTTGTAATACCCGGATATTGATATAGGTACCGGAACTGTGGGGACAGAGCAAAAATCAAAACGGATGACTCAACGATTCTCATGAATCAAAAATCAGGAAGCAGATAGAAACGTATTACTGCAGCGAGTATGTATATATATATATATATATATTAAAAAGAAATTTAATTACAGGTTGTTTACCATGCTGACACTAATCGATTACTATCGCACAATCAGACCCTGAACTTGACCAAGATCTGCATTTAATACTTGAGCTGGTGCGCAACCTTCGCCAAGTATCCTAGTATGAAGTTGAGACTGTCACTTATAGGTGTTAAGAAATCTTTAAACTTACACAGTGCCACATATTTTGATTAGTCATTAAATAACGGACGGTGTCATTATTAATATAAAGACTTACCAAGTGCCGCTGTCGATACCCTCATTTTACTGTAGAAAAAAAAATCAATTTTTATCCACTGACATTCCACTCAACTGTCACCGCACCTGACGCCTGAAGAGACCGAGAACCGAATTATTCGAAGGAGTCGTCGCGACGTTAAAACGACAGGGAATTATACATCTTAGGATTGTGCGGTAAAAAAATAATTCTCGGACGGAAGTTGAGTCGCGCGGCTGTAGTTACAGGATGGTCCTGACTACAACGACTGTCCATGAAAAGACCTCGACATACTTACCGATGCTTACTCTCTCTTATCCTCTGAAGAGGCGCCATCCCTCACTACACTTCGTACAACCAAGGGAAAGTGTTCCCTACTCTTCTACCTTTCGTTGATTCGTCATGGTATAATGTATATAGTTATACCGGATCCATACAATCTGGAGAACGTAAGAGGTACCCTGGTACCATATAATATTCGTTAACTGCCTTCGTTTTCGACTATGGAAGACCACATGAAAGTGGATCCACTCAGCATAGATAGTTCAGTACTGGACATTCCATCCGGGTCTAATAAAAGTTGTGGCACTCCACCCAAAATGGAATTAAATGAAACGATGTGAATGGATGGATGATAGAAGCAAAAAATGTTTGATCTATTTAAAATTCAAAAGAATTTCATGATTAATAACATGTCCAGAGTGATAAAGAGATCATTTCATTGAGGACAGATACTTGTACTTGTGACCTGGTGAAATGTTTAAAAGTCCTTGTGGTCGTAGGATATCTTTTAGTCTGTCAAGTCCTTGGAAAGTTTTCTAGGAGGGTATATCCAGTTGAACTGGGATCATTGTTTCTGAAGTAAGAAAGACCAAGTTTTATCCAGTCATTTGTCACGGGTGATCTAGAAACTTTTCACCCTGTAGTTATACGATAAATCTTAGTTGTAGACAGTAGAAAATAAATTTTCACTCTGCATTTACTTCCTAGAGACTATATATTTATTGAAGTAGTGATATCTCTTACTACATTGCAATGCGTATACGTACCTCGTGTACAAAGAAACAAATCTTTAATGCTCTTGATGTACAATTCATTTTGAAACATAATATGTATACAGTTTTCAATGTTATTCACAATTGATTACGAGCTCCTGAGACACGAGCGAAATAAGTCTACTGTGCGCTAGAGTAAGAATTTCTATCGAAACTCTTTAGTGATCTCGTACGTGTATTTATATCTAAATATAAGAAAACATTGACGATAAATCAGCCTATAAGAGTTGGCCAGAAGCGAATTATGAAAAAAAATGGCGGTCAGCCTTTTTTGGTAATGTTATACAAATGTCTCGCAGGAAATCAGCTATGTAATTGAAAGGACTTAAGCCACTCGTGTCAGGTACGCACATGAGTTATTACAATAAAAACTATCATTATTAAGGAGATCGATATGATCCCAGTAATTATGATAATTAACGTCTAAACTTATAGAAGCAAACTCGTGCTTTTAATTACTCTCGCAAATAGATTGCGAGGAACTTCCTCTTCGTATCTCCATCGTATTCAATCATTCAAGAATATCATTAATATTTTCTCATGCTTGGCATAGATGATTTGTACGGATCGAAACGATCGTACGACGGTCCTGTTCCTGGAGCAGTTAATCCAATTGATTGAATTGGTCCTCCTTGATAAATCGGTGGTCCGGGATGTCTCATAGTACTTCCCATACTGCTGGAGTTGCTCCATCTATATAATTATTTTTAAAAAAGCTATAAACCAAAAAGACTCTTTTCACTATTAAAAAATTATTTTCTACTTAGTGTGATGATGACCTGTTAACGTTATCGGAGGAACGACCGCTCCAGCTAGATGTTTCACCGCGAGGATCTCGTGGTCCACCACTTGGTACAGAATTGAACGATTTCGCTGACTGTGGCGCAGAATGCCAACCGCTAGTAGTTCGATTGCTGTCGCCATATCGGCTGTCACCTAGTACAAACAAGATACCAATAGATGAAGTCGGCTACTTTATGAAAGAAAATTGTGTCACTCAGTAAACTGTTGCTAAAAAGAAGGTGGGGTCACAGCTTTGCTGAGTTCTTGGCCTGATAAAATAATATTTAGATAGAAAAACATTTTTAAAGTATCATAGAAATTTTGGTACTGTGGAGAATTCTTGCACGTCAATGGATGTGATTTATGATAATAATTAATAATCAATTACACATCTTTTATATAACAGACACTCCCTTTCTTTTTATACCTCGCCTGTCTTCATTGAGAGCAAACCTGTTTAGATAAATATTATAATGGGCATAAGCACAGAAAAATCATAATTCTTGTCTTCTGCTTCCGTCTGTATATTATTTTCCACGTCAAGGACCACGTGTCATTTTACAAATGATATGGTGAACATTTCTATTCCAACTGAAAATATAGTGAAAATCTAGGTAAATACACCTAAAATGATAGTTCTATAAAACCAAATAAATATCTAATGATAATGCCTTATGCGATAAGCTATTCAGTAGCAACGTCAATTAGTTTAAAAAGCGCCCGAATGTGACATATCTGGTATGCTTTATAATAAAAAACAATGTGAGAATCACATTAAGCTCCATTCTGATTAACTTTAATTAAATGATACACTCGATCAAAGAAAATTATCAAAACAAGAGGAAGGTACAATTGACCAAAAATTTAAGCGATATATCATAGTTGGAAACACTAGGCTGGAAAAGGTTGAACGTTACAAACGTACCTCTTTCCCATCGCCAGTTAGTATTCCTCATGACTGATGATAGGTCCAACTTGCTACAATAAAAAGCAACAGAATGTGTGAAATCATACAATTTTTTATTAATAAAGCATACACGATTATGTAGCGGATTACACAGTATCACTACTTAAAGACAGTCGTACGCCAAGTGTATTTATTTATATTTCTCATTTTTCATTACTTTTTTGCTGCTTTTTTTTTGTCCGTTCATTATAGGCAGATCGTCTCACGCGATTTATGCCTATCAAAAGCATTGGAATACTTAATCTTGATTTCTTACTGTAATCAAGTATAGCACAGTCTTAAATTGAAGTACCGATGCGCATTATTTAATCTGCGGAAAGCGATCGACTCAAAGACGTTGCTATTGCGTCACTGGCATATGTCAATCGAAATTCATTTTGTAGAACAAATTTATGCGCACTCGCATTTTATGTACGTTCAGAGTTTATGCCCAATAATCACTGCAGGGTTTCGTATACTGCTTATACGGCTTCTTTGTATACAAAGCTGAAATTTGATTATACCGTTGCTTTCAGTAAATACTTGTTGCTTTACTTTATAGACTGCACTCACATACCCTGCTAACTACGGTACAGGCATTGTCAAAAATTAATAACGCATTACTACTTGCCTACGTGCTCAAGACATCACTTCATTCTACAACTACCGTTCATTGAACTAAGGACCCTGCATCAATCCTCTATGTTTTCTTTGATTTTCTTCATTTTTGCAGTTATGTACTTCTTTAATTCAATACAGATATGTTATTTGTACGTCAAATACATATTGCTCATGCGTCACGTTGTCGGGCAGAAATAATAATACTGTTTACACATTGGATTTGCATGAAAAATGCGAATTCCAAAGCATTAGGCAAAAATATGATAATGGGAGTTTTGATGAACATTCGATCGAATAATTAGCAAGGAATTTATGGTGGAGTTTGTTGTGTCAATTGGGATTAATGCATAGAGGAACAAACTTCATCATGCAGAATATTATTTTATATGAGAATATACGTATGACTTACGAGGTGCACTGGATCCTGGAGGTTTCGTGCTTTCGCTATAGCGAGTATGACTGTCACGAGAACTTCTATGAGATTCAGCTTCGGATCGTCTAACATCACGTTCTCTGCCATACGTTGTGGTGCTTGAACGATCGTATCTGCGCAGAATTAATTGAATAAATTAATGAAATAATAATATACTGATAAACTTGTAGTGTCTTATCGGTCAGTGATGTACGTACCTTTCCTTTACTTGTCGCGGATCGATAGAAGATGTCTGTGATGGAAGTGGCTCGCGACGCACTATCACCTCTCTACCACGTGTCACTTCGGGAAAAGCATCAGGACGGTTGCTGCGAGATGGGAAGTCGGCACTTCGTTTGAAGTCCTTCTTTATTCCTATATCCTGAGCCGCTCTGTAAATAATATAAGAGGTATCTTTACTAAATAATGAAATTGCAATTATTATTAATGTATAACGATAAGATACACACGAAATAATAATATCGATCAAGAAGACATACCTGGTGGATTCATATCGAGATGGTGGCGAAGGATCTAATCGTCTATCGGAAACTCTATCCAAGATTTCTGGACGTCTATCGGACACACGATCAGGACTATGTCTCCGACTATGTTCAGTAGTGATCCGTTTTCTATCCGGTTCCACGTAAAGATCTCGAGGGTCTCTTCTATCGCTTGAAGATCTCTTGATCGATGGTGGTGGTGGTGGACGCCGACTTTCCTCAAGTCGCATCTGCTGCCTCTTCAGCTCCAGTCTCTCCCGTTCAAGCTTTTCTCTTTCCAGCTTCTGTCTCTCGCGTTCAAGGCGCAGCAGCTCGGCCTTTTCTTGCTCAATCCTTTCTCGCTCCCTTCTTAACTTTTCGCGTTCCCTCTCTAGACGCGCAGCCTCTTCTCGCTGCCTACGTTCAATCTCACGTTGACGCTCCATGTCCTCCCGTCGTCGTCGTTCCTCTTCACGTAACATCCTTTCCCTCTCGCGTAGTCTCTGCCTCTCGCGTTCCTCCTGCATTTCATATGTGCTTTGAGCTCGTTTAACAGGTAGAGTCTTAAGGGTAGTTTTAATCGGGCGATGATCGACCGACTTCGCATGGAATGTTTATTGTACTTTGGATCCATAGGACGGTACGGTTGTGAATTGGCAGGGATAGCGAAGGATGCGGTGACTAGTCAAGGATGAAATAAAAATAGCCTGGCTAACCCTTATTTTTGCGAATGTCAGTATGTCGTCGCGACGGCGACGTTCCCTGCTTCGCGAACGAGTATGAGAGCGGTGATGCTCCCAGGTACGAATCCTCTTCTCGTCGCGTCTTCCACGTTCGCTCTCTGGTTTCTTGCTCGTAGACTTTGTCGAACGGGAATCTGATTCCTTTGACGGCTCTTCCTTCTTTTCGGAGGATTCCGCCTTCTTCTCATCCGAGACCTCGCTGTTCTCCTCGGACTTTTTGGCTAGTGAATTGTCGTACGAGGTAAATTTGATGTGCTGATATTTCAGATTGGGATATAGTTGTTGCGTCAACTTACTCAACTCGGAGACTTTTTCTTCTGTCTCCTTTTTCACCTCCTTTTCCTTTCTCTCGTTTGGTTCAGGATTTTCCTTGGATTTCTCCTTCTCTTCCTTCTTGTCCGATTTTCCGCTGTTCGATTCGCGCTTTCTCATGTGGCTCTGCTGAGAATCACCCTTTGCCTAACAATGTCGGTATTCAATATTTATAGTAATAAATATGATTGTCATATAATACAATGCCATAGCATACATGACAATTTTCCGTACCTTTTCAACAGATATCACACGACCGTGAAGTTCTGTTCTGTGCAAGTGTTGTATACATTTTGCAGCATCCTCACTGGTTGACATAGTAACGTACCCATAGCATCGGGCACCGGGAGTTCGAGCGTTAGTCACCACTTTGGCTCCTATCACCTTGCCATATTTAGAAAATATTTGCTTTAAGTCAGTAGCGCGGGTCGTAGACGATAATCCAGACACCCACAAGTTTCTACTACTTGCATTAGCTGGACTGATTGGTGATATTTTCTTATCTGTTGGCATGAAAACAAAGTATAGTCTGACGCGTTCGAAATTCAACTATTACATAAGAAAAGAGTGCTCATTACACAACAACAAAAAAACTTACCTTTATCATCTCTCTTTGGGTTCTTGTTGCCGGAGTCCCCACTGTAATTATTGTATAATTATTAATTAAAAGAAGAATGACCTAATTCGTAGGACATTGGAAATTAAAGAGTAAACTTTTTCGATTCTATTTTACTGAGGCTTAATAGGTACCTCTGTAACTATGTTAAGTGCACAAATTTGGCTAGCAACTTGTTCATTTTTTTTTCTCTTTCTTTTCACGTATTCATTGTTAAAGAATGATCTTATAGATCATTATATTTTATGAATGCTCTCACTCGGGACGTCGGGAAAATTACCAAGTCCAGTCTTGGTCCGTGCACGTATCCTCCTGATATTTAAAAAATTCCAGTTTTCACCTGTACCACGTTACATAGAAAATACCATTACATCCATGTACGTAGATTGACACTTCTCGTTCCTCTAGTATAAATTTCCGCAACCGCAGCTATCCCTGGTTGACATTATTCTTCACATGGCGTGGCTCCTCCCGTGAAAACCCAGAGAGTTATGGACATTTACGCGATATTTAAGGAAGTGCCGATTCTTCTCTCAATTGTATGGAACCTCGTCGACACGTGCACGAGGGGTCTCCTGTTTTAAGGTAATCGACACTGAAATTCTAATGTCCGTATTGGGAGTTTCGATGTAGGATAAGGTAGTTTCATTCGAGGATAGAGGTCAAGACCTCAACCGAACTCATGTCATGTGGGGTCACATATTTGGGATCCATTCGTGTCCGTGTTCGAACGTCTTTCGAAGCACTTTATATCGAAGCACTTTTAGGAAAAGCTCAGAAGGAGAAAATTACAAGCGCGGAGCTTCATTCTTTCCTCCCTCCCTCTCTCTCTCTCTCTCTCGCTCTCTCTCACTCTCTCTTTGTACGCGATGACTCTCAGCAATCCGATTTACATAAGTTTGCTAGCCAATTTCTCAATTTCTTAACATACTTCCCAGAGTTAAGAATTATAGCCTAAGAGATATACCGTGTACAATCGACATTGGAGCGTGCTCCGTATTCGATTTTAGAAAAAAGGGGAAACAAAGTGATCTTGCGTACGATCCCGCTGGAATTGATTGATCTCTTGGGAAGCGTCGTGCGATATAATAGGATTTTATATATCCAGATCGTTGGCGTATCCAGCACAGGAGAGTACATCTCTATAGCAGAGAGTAGTGCCTGACGAGACATTTTTTTTTTGTTGGCGAACCACTGTGAACCGTTTAGCAATGTGAGACCAACCTCTTGCCTCCATCGCCACCGTCCTGCTTGCTCTTCATCCCGACGTTTGCGCTGGACGACGTCCCTTCCTTGTTGCTGGATCCACCGTCTGCTCTGCCGCTCCCTTTAGAGTCTCCCTTTTTGTTCTCTTCCGTTCTCTTCTCTCCTCCATCTGCAGGGACAATCAAGGTAGCATTGTGGTCACTCTCTGACGAGCCAGATTTTCCACCCTCCCTAAAAATCTCTTCTAGCGACTGGCATTTCTGTGCAGGCGTTCTCCGTGTCACTGAAAGACCACACCGAATAAGACGTGGCTAGAGGATCGTCGCAGGGGCCCAGGAACCTCGTGCACCGTAGACACCGACGACTAGGATGACGGGGATGACGACGACGTCGTCTCTGTAGGGGAAAGCTAATTTTTTGCGCTCAAGGCACGAGAGGGCTACCACTCTCTCTCAACCTCTGGACACCGTGGGTCCAGAATTCGTAGACTGGTAAACAAGAAGAGACACTAAAAAGGGCAAAGCAGGATGGCAGAACGCAGAGCGGTAATCCGGTACGAGATCCGAATCGACGTGTCGAGTAGTTGTCTTGTTCTCCGATATTCCAGTGTTTCCTACAATATCAAAAGCCTCAGGCCGGAAAACGCGCTCGTGCGAACACCGCATCGATCTTGTTTGATATTTCGCTATAAGTTGGCCCGTACTTTATGGCTATTCGTTCCATTTGCATTAGTACGATGCTCGATAACGTTCTGGTAACCGGTTACGCAGGACCGAAGTTTCAGAGATATAGGTGACTTCTTCGTTAATCCATTATGAGAATCGATGATAAAGATCCAACGATGCTCTATGCGGCAGGTATAATTAATGTAATTTCATAACAAATTCTAGCGTTAACTAACTTATAGACTAGCACTTAATGGATACATGTTTTTTAAAGCAACATGCTCCACAGCGACACGTAGGAAATTGTAGAACAGATGTGAGTTTCGTTCGGAGCTGGAACCGTTATGTTGTCACCACGGTCAACAACATCGGTGATCGCTCGTAGCTCGCTGAAGTGGCAGAACTCCGTCCCAATCGGTCAGGATGATTCCACTGTTGTTATCATCCTATTCCGACTCCTGCACGTTGTCCAACTCCAGCTCCGGGGCTTCAGGAAGATAGCAGTGGACGTTGGATGAAGTTTGTTTTAGGACACCGCCCGAGTCTAGGTTGATGTGCTTTCACCGATGATATTCAATACTTTCCTTGATCTTGATGGTCAGCGGGTTCGAGTAACTTACTCTCAGCTCCGCGACGTTGTTAATAATACCGCTAATTTCCATTCTTTGGAAACTTAATACTAAACTTTATATTTAAAATCAGAATACTTTAGAAAGTCAAACTTACCCTTCTGCCTGTCGTGAGTCTCGGTCTGAAAGAATAAATGCAAAATATGGGTTAACGTAGGTTGCTCCAAACTGGTTTATGATAATACCTTTACTGTAATATTGACTATATCAATTGTAATATACATGAATATTTCAATCAAAGTATGTTACCTCTTCGGCAAGGAGGTTTTCTTCGTCCTCTCCGATTGTCAAATTTATTGAATCTTCATTG
Source organism: Trachelus tabidus (assembly GCA_030142655.1). Lineage (NCBI taxonomy): Eukaryota > Metazoa > Arthropoda > Insecta > Hymenoptera > Cephidae > Trachelus > Trachelus tabidus. The sequence goes on along the minus strand of JARQTI010000454.1, from coordinate 1,817,122 downwards.
TCAATACCATTTGCCTCGATGGTAACAAGGGGATTATCAGGAGGACTTCTGTTGCTTTTTTCACCATCACTTTTCTTCTCTGTATCTTTTGTTTCTCCATTGGTTTCATTCTGTACTTCTTCTTTGACTTCTTGCTTTTCTTCTTCAATCTTAGGTACTTTCTTTTGATCTTCTCCCTGAGTTTCCTGGAGATGTGTATTTAAAAGATAGCATTAAAAGATAGCAGATAGTCTGTGTGTGTAATTATTATAATTGAGCACAAACATTTTGGACAGCTATTACTGAATAACTGTATTGAGTGATATTAAATTCTTTTTATTAAGGTTTACCACTTTTTTGGATGAAGCTGCTTCATTTTCTACAAGAGGTTCTGCTATTTCTTCTTTAGGCTTGATATCTGTAATTTCTTGTGTATCCAAATTTCCTTCTTTCTGTGTATCAGAGGTATCCATAGGCTCTTCCTGACTTGATACCCCTGTCACTATTAAAAATATATTATGTATGTGAAAGAATAGCCAAAACAAAACTATCATTTATCAAAATTTATCCAAATGACATATATACCACTATTTTTCCTTGGAGTCATCTTACTAACTCCACCACATGGAACAATCAGATATTCATCAGGGTTCTCTCCTTCCTCAGCAATTGCCTATAAATGCCAAAACAAGGATAATAATCTACAAATCTATGTATCCAAATTTTTTCAATCAAATCTGAATTTATAAATACTACATACAGTAATACAAAAGAATATCATATGTATATTGTGTGACTATTGATATGAAATTCTAGAAAAAAAACGTATACAAAAATGAAACTACTGTGTATTTGTAGAACTTTTCAAGTCCAGACAATCCAATTCTATAATATAATTTGAAACTAACATTGCAAAATCATTGCTAAAAGATACATTATTCTATCAGACTTCACACTAAATTCTTATTCTCAAAAGTGAAAGTGAAGCTGTTCAACTTGTACTTTCCACGCCTTACTCTTAAACCGCAGTTGGGACAAACACGAAGCAAGTATGAACTAAAATCAAGCCATCCAGGGATCAATAGGGTTAAAATGGCGTCACGCCATTCGACACACCATCATAAAAAGAGTAACAGTTGCAGATTTTCGGATACCTTTAACATATATGACTATTTACCTTAGAAAGACGTTCCAAAAGGGCTGCTTTATTACCCGTTTTATCGAGGCCACGACGTTCTAATTCCGTTTTAAGATCTATCACCCGTAATTCTGTTAATTTCTTTCCTTCAACATCAGCCATTACTCTCAGAAAATTGTCGTCTGGATGAAACTAGTTTTTATCCAAAACCTAAGCACGCTCGAAAGAAGATCGATATACTAGGCTGTCCCTCATAAATTGATGCAAGGTTTGTCTACCATAACTGAATAGAAAACGAAACGATGCCAAATCGTGAACGAAACGGACTACCACTGACTACCACACTGCACTCCCAATGGAAATGTCCATCAGCATGACGTCAACTTCCGCTTCTTGTACTTTGCACAGTACTACCAACAGTACGAGCAAAAAAACTACAACGAAATTGTCATATGAAAGGAAGCGACAAGAGCATGCTTCTGGTGATGGTTTACAATGGAATTATCGCTGGACAATTTTGGAAAATTATATTTTCATATCTAATTAACAATTGGATTAGATCACTTTGACGATTTAAAGAATCGTGAGGAAATTGATTGCGATTATTGCTGTACAAACTTAATTTTTTCCAGATTAATTACTCCTTTTTTTTTCATTTCTTAGCATAAAAGATTGTTATGTTTCATTATTTGAAATGATTATTAATATAAAATATGTTATCAGCTTGTAATTAGATTCGAATTTTATATCTTGTTATGTACATTCGCCTAACTGTACAGTGTAGCATTGCGAGTATTGCCACGAGTAAACCACTGCTTTATCTGATGAACCTTAACCTCGCAGCGATTTGTAATAAAAATGTCGAAGAAGAATGTATTTGTTACTGTTGGCACCACAAAATTTGACGAATTAATTAATACAGTAACAGATTCTCAAGTACTGAAGGTACGCAGACTAAGACAGACATGATTATTTTCCATAATTTCTATTTGTGGAACAAAGATTTTGAGTAATGATAATATCATTAGTATTTTTTGTTTTAGAATTTAAACAAAAAAGGATACAATGATTTAACCCTACAGATTGGTAATAGTGCGTTAGATCCAAACTGTACACCAAGGTATGGGTTTCGTCACATAGATTATTTTCACTTAAGTCCATCGATCAAAAAATATATATTGTCTGCTGATTTAATAATAAGTCATGCTGGGGCAGGTACTTGTTTAGAAGTATTAGAGGCTCAAAAGCCATTGATAGTCGTGACTAATCAGCTTCTCATGGATAATCACCAACTTGAATTAGCATCACAACTCTATGAAGATGGACACTTATATTATTGTACGTGTGATACTTTATTAGATGTAATCCAAACTATGGATTTATCAAGATTAAAACCATTTAGAACTGATAAGAGTAAGAGCATTGCAAATTGTATAAATGAAATTATGGGATTCTAATATTTAATCATTATTACATACAATAAGAATCACAAGATTTGATGTTATAACAGATATAATTTAATAATCAACATAATATACAATGTGAGTGCATAGTATACATAATTTTTTTTAATATTACACCTAATGGTAGAGTACATAAAGTTGCTTTATAAGCTGTGGCAGATGACGACTTTAACAAACCAATGGCAAATATCAAATCCTAATCTGCATGAGATTCAGGCTTGATCTCCTACCACTGACAAAACAAATTTTTTGTAGACATGTAGCAAATACTTTGTATTTAAAAAAGAAAATAGTATAATTTAAACATAAAAGAGAATTTACCATTTGGCGTGTTAATTCCAACTTTGGACGTTCTGCGAATGGATACAAATATTTTGTATCGCATATAATTAGTTTGTTTCGGCTTTGGATAACCTCCGCATTATGTTCCCATTGATCCAATCTTAGATCAACGTAGTAGAGGTTACACTGAGAATTTATTTTACTAGGATACATTGACATGGAGAAAAACTACATAGTTTTATAGCAATGTTCGCTTTTTTAATTACAAACGAGGCCAAGGCGAGTCATTTCCTTCAATAGCGTATTACCCATTTGTGCAGGACTCCTTGTTACGATTACACCCGCCTATAATAAATGCAACATTAATGATACTGCATATCATATCGAAGTCCGAGTACGAAACAAAAAAGACAGAAATTGTAAAATTTCAACTGGAAATATATTACCACCTTTACTCCTCTAAAAAATTAATATGTATACATTTGAAGAAAAAATTCTTACTTTTTCAAGAGCATCGATTTTGTCCTGAGCACCGCCTTTCCCTCCAGAGATAATGGCACCTGCATGACCCATCCTTCGTCCCGGTGGAGCAGTTATGCCGGCAATGAAGGAGACAACTGGCTTAACTTTCGGACCCTGAAATACGAACATCATTTTTTTTGTTATTATTAAACAAAATTGCTTAGCTTCAAGATCCTTCGTTCAGTATTAGATTTACTACTTTACAGCACATTAACTTTCTGTACTTATTGAAACGAAGAGGGTTGTACAGGGCTATGAGGTAGGCTGTAATTGAAGTAGGTCTGGATTAGGACACGGGATATATTTGGGTACCAATAAGTTAGAACAGCAACCGACAGTGTTATGTTCGATGAGATATTCGGCTGCCGACTCCTCTGCGCTTCCACCGATTTCTCCGATCATTATGATTCCGTCACACTCAGGATCCTTTAGGAAGACTTCCAGGCAGTCAATGAAATCGGTTCCATTGAAAGGATCACCACCGATTCCAACGCACAACGATTGTCCGAGGCCTGTCTGTTTGAATGAAAATATACAGTCATATTTATCATATAATAATTTGTTAATAATTTTGAAAAAATTGGTCCTTACGAGTGTCGTTTGGTTCACAGCCTCATAAGTCAAAGTTCCAGATCTTGAGACAATACCGATTTTTCCTTTTTGATGTATATGACCTGGCATAATGCCGATTTTACACTGAATTAAATAATATAAGTTATTAATTGGGCTTTGGTGCGGACAGTTTCTTCAAATGATACTGATATGGAATTATGGTCGCACCTGCTCTGGAGCAATAATTCCAGGACAGTTTGGCCCGATAAGGCGAGACTTGTTCTGTTCTAATAATCGCCTTTTTACTTTGACCATGTCATGTTGAGGAATACCTTCAGTGATACAAACGATCAATGGCATTTCAGCATCCAAAGCCTCCATAATGGCTGCTGCAGCACTTGGTGGAGGTACATAAATAACAGAGGCTGTTGCGCCAGTTGCATCTTTTGCCTGATAAATAAATGAAATAGTATTCCAATCATAATAGTAACACACGACGATACGATTATCAAATATGTGTACACCTAGAGGTGTGTCCAGTTCTAAACGTGATAAAGACAAAATAGTACAACTGAACTCAAATCTAATCTTTGTGCAAGAAAAAGGTTAAAACAAAAGTAAGATCATCGACTGAAATTTGGTGTTTACCAACATTGTGATAGCAGTCGCCTTATTTATCATACCACAAATTAATGATAAAATATAATCATACTGTAGTCCAAATTCCATTTCTTAGCGAGGCTATTTATGTATGCTTATATGAGTTCTATGCTACGGTACAATAAGGCCAACAGTCTTTGTATTAACATTATGTTTCTTAGTACATTTTTTTCTTAAGTTCAAATTTATTGAAATTGTGTAACTGTTATTATGGATTTATATTCAATATGCCAAGATTTACAATTTCTCATAAATGTCAAGTACAATTGCTGCCAATGAATCTAGGTCAGACAAATTGTAACTTTCACATCTGAATATACGATTAATCCCAGGATTTGTCTGCCTCACCTGTGCAGCAGATAAGGCTGAATCTAAAGGATGGCTTGAAAACCTCAGCACCCATATTAAGTGACATTTACTCATGAATTTATCTATCTTTATATTTTTTTCTACTTCTGTATTCTGTGTGGTATTGCTAGATAGATTCCCCAAAAGAAAGTGTTGATATGGTGAAATAAGATGCTTGTTCAACAAAAAATAAATGTGCAAATTATGCTGTTGATGTTAATCATTAACATGTTTCAAAAGATATTATCATATCATATTTTTGGAGCATAAAATTTACTCGATTTAATTTCATTAGATTATGGAATTTTTTGACAGAAATACATTTTTACAGAAGGCCATTGCATATTGTAAATGTAAAAAACCTACCTCCTTTACAGATTTGAACACAGGCTTTCCAAGGTGTTCCGTGCCAGCCTTCTTAGGACTAACACCACCGACAATTTTAGTGCCATAGTCAATGGCCTGCTGGCAATGAAAAGTACCTTGCTTTCCAGTGAATCCTTGACATATAACTTTCGTATTCGAGTCAATTTTCAAATTTTTTCTTGTTTCTGTATAATTAAATCTAATTTGAGTTCGCAGCAAATTACTACGACCCGCAACTGAAACAAGACATATATATATTTCATTAGACTGTTTATCAAAATTAGTTTATTGAAAAATATTGTTTCATATAATTACATCAAGTTTATATATAAAACTACTATAGCAACATTATTAGCAATACTATTTAATTCTATTCAGTTTAGAAGGTCAAGATCTGTGGATTGAATAGGATCCAAGGAATATATAGCCATCATGAATAGAAATTGGAGACAAGGTCATGCTAACAAAATGATCACAGAATGCCCGTAGCTGAACTAGGTACCAGTATGTTAAGTAATTCATTATAACATCTTCCTTAAATCAATATGAAAATGTGTTTCAGGATATCCACATGGATCTGACACTTTAGGTAACCAATCAATAAGAAGGTTAAACATATGAAAAAGCGACATTTTAAGTAAAAGCGTATAATAAAAACGCCTATAGATTAATATTAATTCAAAGAGTATAACGGAGAAGATAGAAATAGTATGCAGTAGACAAATTTAATTTTGTTAATACAATTCATGTCCTAAATATTGTCTGCTGACTTATATAATAAGAAGTTGATGGTGTTTCATACTGAATCGATTCTTTATTTTACATATACAAATTAAGTAAACTTTTGTGAAGGAACGATGAAAATATAACGGCAAAATGTAACATATATTATTAGCTCAAATCCCTAAGCAGATATTGCAAAGTGCCATCGAGAAGTCACTTAAATTAATGTGAATAAGTGAGGACTCACCTGTAAATTTTGAAAATGCCCTGGCAGCCACAGCCATTTTTGAAGTTATACTTTCCAATGAGAAACTAAAGATCGCTATTGAATAATCGAGCCAGTCACCATAAAAGGTTCTGGCTGCTGGGGGCTAGAAAGAAGAGTCCAAAGGGAATACGGGCGCAGTCTGTAACTTTCGCACGGAACTGTTTGATGGACAGTCATAAACTTTTAACAAATTAGATAAGAAAGAACCGTATCCGCATGATTACGTTTTATCACTAAAAAAAAAATCCGCTAGTAACAACACATCAGGAAATAAATGTCCCCAGAAAGCATAGACGGCGGTATGTGAACGGAGCCTAATTCATTTGTTATGTTATGCTTCTTATTCGAGGTTTCATGCTTCTCTGAAATTTCATTGCTCTCAGACATCGGCAAAACGAAGTTCTGTACATTCGGCGAAGCCATGGGAGCCGAGTGTAGTTAGCCGAAGATACGATTGATGGTATTGTGGTTGTTTAATGCCGTTCAGCAAAGGAGTGATCTATGTGGGCCCTTGCCAGTTTTATTGTTGTTCCTGACATAAGGATATCCGTAGTTAAATTTTCATGTATAGACTTCAAATTATATAAATTTCAAGTAACCAAGATAGGGGATTGACGTTGACGGGCATGAAGTATCTGTTCAAGGGACAGTGAAGTACGCGATATGAATCTTTTACCAAAAACGACGTCGTGAAGAAATTTTATTACTTTATTAAACTGGTCGAAGAAAGTGCAAGGTATGTAGGTGGACGCCGCCTTTGTAACACCAATTAATTACTCTTTAATTTCTTGTGGTATCTATTTCGCAACTCTATAAAATGTACTGCGAATAGCCAGTTTCTTAAAGTCATGATTCACAACAATTTCGTGGCTCCTTGCAACTCCATTACATGCATAACAAAGCGTGGTCAGAAAGAGGGTCGGAGCCGTTTTGTATTATATATATTAATGTATCATATTATATTAATTTATTAATACTACTACTAGTAATTTATTAACTTCAGTAGTAAAAGATACCATTTTTTATGCCCTTTATCTATTAATACGGTTGAATTTATTTTGTTCTTAATCTACACTCCATAAAAGAGAATTGACATATTTTCCTTTTTTTTTTAATCTGAATGTTTCACATATCTGAGTCATTATACATAGTATGATATGGGACAAATAGTGTTGAATTTAATAGTCTGAAGTCATTACTAAACCACTTTTTTTTTTAATAAAAAAACTCAATGTTTGATTTAGAATGGAAGAGGGGAAGAGTTCTGAAAATGTAAGGCATAAAGAAATTACAGGAGAGAGAAGTGAGCTGTTTAATGAAGAAACAGGTACTTGTGCTATGGAAGGGAACACATCTTTAGCAGACATACTTGATACAGCATTTACATCTACAGTTGATCCTGCTCCGCAATCTCGGTTTAATTCAGGTTAATTGCAATAATTATATCATTCAATTGGATCAGTTTGAAACAATCATTATTTATTGGTTTTAGGGAATGAAATGGAATATGAACATTTATTTGCTGAAAGCGACATTGAGGAATCTGATGTTGTCGAGCCTGTTGTTGTTGAACCAGTTGCACCTTTTCCATCTCAATCACATAGACTTGCTCCTGAAAACAATTATTCTTTTGTGCCATACATGCCTCAACCTGGAAGAAGCACTGGCTCAAGAGAATTTTGGCACTTAGACCATCATAATTGCAACATGTGCCAAACTAGACAAGAGAGGCACTATAAAAAAGATCCTGCAGGCTCCCAGACCAACAATAATACTTGTGAGGAATGGGTATGCGACACTTATCGACGTAAAAGAATTCTTCATGAAAGAGATCTCCCACCAAAACATAAAGCAAAGAAAAGTGACGAACATAAAACAATTAATAGTCAGTTACCAGACAGCCTCAGTATACCTGGACCATCCAGAGTTGTGGATCATCCAGTAGACTACAGGTTTGTGACATTGCTGACAAAAAATTATACCTGAATTTACTTCAATCTGATATCGCAGTTCCTCATTTCCCATAAACATTTTCTTTGGATTCTTAACAGTTATGATTATGCAGAATTGTAAATTTATGTCGTCATACATGTTGGTACAACTATGCCCACCAGATTAAATGAGAAATATCCGTGTTGAAAACTGTTGAGTAATGATCCAATGTGCCATTATATTTTTTAAAAGAAAACGTGCCTGATGGTATCATCGCTGTTATATAATTTATATTTTCAGCATAATTGAGACACTTCAAAAAGTGATAAGCAGCTAAATCTTAGTGTTAAACGCATATATCTTGAATCTTCGTAGCATAACCAGATCTACAACCCATGTCGGAGGTGTCTCAGATCAAGACTTGCAAGATGCTGGAAATGGTAATACTCATGAAGCTACTTTATTCACTCCGCAACTGCCAATGGTGTTAAATCCTCATGAAGTTCATCCAAGACATTCTACCAGTATGATTACTTCTTTCGTTTATTAACATTAAATCCACTGAATATCACTATTGCTCAAGAATTTAATTAACGTTCACACTACACTGCCTACAATAATTTAATCACGTAGGGAATGACGACACACCATCAGCTCCTGATTTACAATTAGATTGGTCATCCTCTAGCGACAGTGATGATGAAGAGGATGCTGTTGAAGTTCTTGGAACTGTAAATCGCAATAATAAGGTAGGATCCATATCCGAAATTTTTTATTTGAATTAATATCATGTTATGTAATCCCTCATTGTGACTGAATTCATTCCATTAAATTATTTTGTTACAGAAAAAGGATCAGAATGGGCGAACAGTAACCGTTGTGGATTTGACCGCAGAATCTGACGAGGAGCATACTCCAACGATGCCTACTAATGATCCAAATGTGCAGCAGCCTAATGATCACAGTCACAGGTAGTAGATTTTATCAAATAAAAAAAAGACATACCTTAACACTCTTTATTTGCTAATTACAGAAGCAGTTCCTGCTGCATGCATGGTCCACCAGACTATCGACCTTATGTCTATTATAACCGCCATATGTACTCCCATGATCGTCCAAGAATTCCAGTTTACGATCAAACTTACACGCCCTTCGATGGTATATATAAATAATAGAAATCAAAGTTGGAAATAGTCAACATCTAACAGCAATTTCCATACTTTCAGCAGATACATCCACAGATATGGTTATACCTCGCATGCACCCTGTGCAAGAACGCTTGTGGAGGAGTCAACAGCGTATACAGGAACTTCATCGTAGAAGGCTCTATGCTAGAACACAGCCACATTATGGGTATGATAAATATTTACTATCATAATTGAAATTTATCAGTATCTGTAGATTATTCTATTCATATCTCCTTAGTAATAATCAATACATTTAAGTCTAATATTGTAAAGTACAAGTGGCACTAAAAAGATTTTTTATTTACTTTAGATGCATAACTTCGATTCCTGCACACCAAGTACATCAATCAGGACCGCACTTGTGTAATGCAGTCGGTAGCAGTTCCTCCAGCGCTAGATGTAATGGAAGGGACAATGCTATGTACACTAACAATTACCATCCACCACCTCCTCTGCCACCTCCCCAACAGCCTACTGTCTATAGCCATCCTGAGGTCAGGAGACAGCCAAGCTTTGGACCGCCCTGTCCACAAACCGTCATGGTACGTGCATTCATGTGATTTAATAGATTTTATTGTTTTTTTTTCTATTTATAAGTGCTCGACATTGGATATAATCACATTGTATACTTAATGGCTGTCTATCGAGTGAACCTTGAATTCTAAAAGTTTAAAGTCCTCGTTTAACCTCATCATAGCCACATTTTTAATTTAGATGGACCCCGTAAGTAATACCGAGGATATGGACTCAACTCCACCTGAAATGATGACTTCGTTGCCCGTTCATCAACACGTACATCATCACATGCATCACTATCATCCGCATCTGTCGCCACCGATGCCACAGCGCTTCCATCACCTTCATATAAGTGTTTTACCACATCTTGTGAGGCTTCATATATACTATTTACGTATTAGCATCGAAACTTTTCTAAGTCTTTGTCATTTTATTAACTTCTTATTGTCTCTTACAGCGAGGTTACATGGAACAGGACATGTCGTACCCACGGTTGAGTCCATTACAAGACTTGCTTTTCCGTCAGACTCGACCTATGAATGCAAGGCTTGATAATTACATGCGTATTGTGGATTTGCGACGTATGGCGCATATCAGTTGTGGAGCTACACAAGAATCGATAGAAAGTCACACATTCCCTCATAAGTATAAGCGGGTACGTTTTCATATTACAATTTGTCAATGAATACTGCGATCTGTGAGCTTTATATTACGTCACTTTTTTATCAGATGAAAAAAGTTGAAAATGGAGAAGATGCTATGGAGAAATGTACGATATGTCTGTCTGAATTTGAAGACTGCGAAAGTGTCAGGTTAGCATTTTACACATAGAAGTATTTTGTTCTAGACAAAATCTCGTACAATACTTAACTTATGATTAAATTCTAATGGTCTTTTTTTTATTATGCAGGAGGCTTCCATGTATGCATTTATTCCACATAGACTGCGTCGATCAGTGGTTATGCACCAACAAGCGATGCCCCATATGTCGCGTAGACATTGAAACTTTCCTTCATAAGGAACTCAGCACTGCTGCATAGTGTAAAGTCAATTACACATAGCCTTCGTTTTTTAAAATTTGATTGGCTATCACCTACTGGAGTGAAGTAAGAGAAGTTAAATGGTTAGGGAAGCGCAAGTCGTTAGTAAGACAAACAAGAAATAACAAGTTATCACTAGTATAACTTCTGCAAGAATGTCCCATAAAAATCAATCAAAAGACAACGGAAGAGAAAACCGGCAAACCTATTGTCTGATCATAAAATTGTCGATCGTCTTTCGATACTGTTTTTCTTTTTCGATGCTCATATTTTTGTAGGTAGATAGCAATATTTGTAAATATTATAATGCAATCGAGTCTATTGATGTTTATCAGAAAAACAAGAATTTCGATCGCTCACGTTTCATAAAAACGAATAATTTCAATAATATTTATTCAGGGTTTACTATATTTAGCAATCCAAAAATTTAATTACATTATTATGAATGAAAATATATATATATGCCGGATTATTTCCAATTTATTATTAATATCGGGTTACTCGCAGTTATCATATATGAATCATACAAAATTGACTTTGGCACGGATGACTTGTTTGTCGGTTCAGTAGAAACAATCAATTTATACATTAATTTCGGAAGGACTTCCTATTTTATATTTAACAAATGGTGCTATGCAATGTGTTAAATGCTAAAGAGACAGTAAGATCTGAAGTCACATCCATCGGCTGCGTAATTGCGATTTGTCACTTGTAACATAACGGAAACAACGTGTAATATTGTGCTCGTCGTCGAGTTATCACATTACAATTACAGCGCGATAAAATTCTATTGTGAACCTAAACCGAAACATCAAGTCGATACATATAATTAGCATATATAGCTTTTCAATTATTAATAACACAGTAGAAATTAAACATGAATTCGAGACAACTCGTCTCAGCGAACGGCCCTAGGATGGTGAATTTTCTAAAACGCCATTGCATGACTGGTAAATCTCAGTTGGCAATACCAATTATCAGAGAGCGTTAATTGTGTGATTTATTTATTCGTAAAGACATATGTAAAGTTCATTAACTAATAATCACGCATTGTAACGTGTAACCGATAGAGGTGAATATCTAAACGTTACATACATATTTGCCCATAATGTCGTAATATTGAAAGTCTTAATGAAGTTACCTATGAAATTAATATTTCACCTCTGTCCATTGGGGGCACAATTCTATATATATATTTTGACCGGCTTTTTATTTTCATTATTGTGCACTTACACTAATGGCAAATCAGTAGAGTCGTATAAAATCATCATTATGCTGGCATATCGTTAAATTCCTTAAATATGTCCAAAAGAAAACGATACGTTATTGCACATTTTTATTGAACGACATGAACAATATTAAAAGAAATCATGCATATATTCATTAAGCGCGCATTATAAGTGCTTATGATATAAACCAATATATTCCTTATGTGCATATAAGAAATCATCATGTACGTCCCTTGCGTTTTATGTATATAATGATTTGAAAATGATTTAAATTGTACATTATTGGTCTATCGAATGCTATGCCCACAACTTTTGTGGATTCGCAACGTGGAACTCTTTTATAACCGTTTGATTCAATGTTGATTATAAAAGAATAAAGGAAATGAAAACTAGAAGCGTTGCTCGTTTTCAATATTATAATTACAAAATTATCTACCATTGAGATCAGTACTTTTATCACTACGTTGTCCTAAGTTTTCAATTTATATTCTCCCACGAGCAATGGGCTTCACAGTGATAGTAGTAAACAGTAATCATGTGCTAATTATTTTAATATTTTTCTCTCCAAGTGGAATTCTAGGAGCGATGAGCTTGTCGGATGCTAAACAACAAATTGTACTGTTTGTGCATAAAAGAACCGGTGAACAATTAAATTCACTCAATCTAATTCAAGGATACGTGCCTTTTAATTATCCAATGCAAATTACCCCATGACTCACAGCAGACAATTTCCCATGTTAACAATAGCGGAACGTACTTCCGGATGAATTTTGCGAAATGATACACAAGAAGATAGAAAATCATAAACAAAATATGTTATTCGTCGATAAAGAGTTCTTAAGGTGTCAAATGATCTCAATAGAAATTAATTAGTACGGTATTATAGGCGCTTTATAAAAAACATAAAAAATCAACGATCAAAGAATCATGATGATCGTCAAAATCCAATCATTAAAACTGAACCAAAAAAAAGGTGGTTTACCCCGGTAACGCTTGGAATCATACTGACTTTAAACATTTGACATTAAATATCGGATCATTGTCCTCTCGTTCGAACAATGTAAAGCATAGACATATTTTGTAATTTTTTTCATTCCACTCGACCATGTTCCATTGTACAGATATGTCCACGACATTTGAGCCTTGGCCACTGACTCTATACGATATAAAGAGAATGATCACGGGAAGTACACCAGTCTCCTCCTAGCTTCGTCATCGAAGTGATCTTGCGTTGATGATTTTGCTATACATCGGACGTAGATCAGATATCATACGATATATTCTCGATCAATCAAAATACAGTGACTTTAATATAATCATAAATTGTGTGGTATTCTTATAACATCGGAACGCAGTGACGTGTCATTTTTATACGGTAAATCAGTATTTTTTTATTGTGATAAATTTATTCTTCTTCAATTAACAGATCCCATCTAAAATATACATACCTAGATGTAAAAGTATAATTTGTATCTGAAAAATTTATCGATTCATCTTGATGCATTGTAGTGAGATAATCATGTAACAACAATTTGCGGTTTTCCATTGATCAAGATATAACGGATTGATAGACTCTATCATGTAAATTACTCTCACTCCGTGTTAAAATTATTGATTCATGACTCTTCCTTGTAATCGTGTGTTTATCCTGTTTCTATTAACAGTTAGAAATCTGGTCGAAAAACTATTTTTAAAATTTACCCAACACGCCATCTTGCGAAATATATTTAACGTTGCAACAAACCGTGTAACATACAATCGACCTTTGTCACGGAAATTTTGAATCCAATAAGTGAAAAAGAAGTGCTAATTTTTTGAGATGATCAACAGAATTATTAAACGATAATAATCGGTCATCTTGTCCGCGAATGGTCTCTCTGACGTCATGTGCAATGTATTTATGATTTTTAGAAAATTTTACCCAATCTTTCATTTCTCGTCAATTAATTTTTTAACCGAAGTTAATTCGTGTTGAAGAGAAATCAACGATGAATTCTGTTAATCAATAACGTGATAATGATCATTTACTCACTGCGTCTACTGTTGCGTTTATCCCAGTACAACTTTACTATCACTTTTACACATATGCAGCTATGTATACGTGCATATATACATAATACCTGCGACCTTGCTGAAGCCTTGATCATTAAGTAATACCCCAGGTTTTCACGTTGTGCCGTCTAACCATCTTCTCGATGACGTTAAGACAAGGATGTGATTTGTGAAATAATTTCAAAATTCTTTGGAAGTTATGAATTTTGAAATGAGCATCATGAAATGCAAAGTGAAAGTCTACCTGGTAGATGAATAATTTTCTTGAGAAATACAAATAATTAATGCTTTGACCGATATGGAAATAATTAAAACTAAATAAATTGTTTTCATTTCTGCATTACGTTACTTCACAAAATTTATCACTTTTAACGTAAAACTCTTTTTATTCGATTACCATACAATTTTTAACGTGTGCAACGAGACCGACGAAGGTCGAGAATGTCAAGGGAACAGAGACAATTGTAATTTTTCGGAAGTAAGCTATTTTGGTACAGTTTTTTTATACATATTTTCAGGGTCGTAAAATTTTATTATTTTGATATCACCATTGATGCATCTAGTAATGTCACATATTTTTTAAGTCAACCGGATCGACAAGCTTTTAAATTCAAATTGGTTTATGAATTCATTACTTTATTTTGTGTATAGTCAAATAATATCTCGAGTACAATTATTTAATACAATTGATTCACTGCACAATGTTTAATCGATATGCCTTTGCAGACGATCTATGATGGACGATGAATAATGTAAAGTGAACTTTACATCCTGTAAACAATTTGTATCTCTGTGAATCGCTACACTCAAATATCCATAATCTCACTACAAAGCTGAAATCTCAAATTGATAACTCTACTGTACCTGGATGTTGGATTCAATTTTAATAAGCATCCGGAGTCTTGAAAAAAAATTAGGAATATGATAATCATCCGTCACAAAACAGATACCATGAAATATATACAGCAGATACTATCAAAACATGATAATTACAATGGCCATTAAAAATACTTATACTATGTTTCTTTAATTCCAGAAAAAAGAAAAATGATGTGGATTCTCAGTGTACTTGTTCCACTGCAACTTTTGTTGCTGACTGTTACTTCACAAGGTGAGTTACTTTTAAGATAGTCACTTACAATTAGATTAAAAAGAAAAAAAATAGAAAAACGTTCAAGCTTACAAGAACACTTGGTGAACTTGAAATAACGGCATTGACCTTTTCTTCATCGGGGACTCCCGATGACTCGTCAGATCTCTGATAAGAGTCTTTGCGTGTATCTAATTTAAATAAATTAGATACTCGTAGACTTTCTAGAAAAATAAATATTAACGGATTTTTATTAAGTCCCTGTCGCGCATGTACAGCAAACCTTGGCTTGCCTTTCGAGTGTTTAACGCTCGTTAGCAGTTCGGAGAACTGAATGAACAACCTACGTATACGGTTGGCGTGCAAATAAGGTCAAGGTACCAAAGCGTTAACTGAACGAGACATGATGTAAAAGTGCAACTGGACAACGAATTTTAAGGAGAGCGAAAGAAATTTTTTCCACTGGACTGCGACTTACATGGACCCTAACTATTCACATTTATTCTAGGGAAATCTCAAGTTTATAGGTAATGATAATTTGATGTGACAGTATACAAAAAATTAGTTGAATAAGCCCATGTACTTGCTACGTAGATTCACGAGAGATGAATAAATCAGTCACGATAAATGCTCATATTAAATTATAACGTAAAGAATCCATAATATATTATTACTTCCAATAACTTACTTTATGGCCTCTATACTTTTTTTTTACAGCTTCCCGTAAATCTGAACGATCTATTTCCTATGTATTATTCGCGTCTTATATGATCGCTGGTATAACGCATTACGCTGCATCCAATCTGTGCATTCATCAAACGAAACGATACATCACGTTAGTCTCCCGATATATAAATCATTCGCAGATGCGAATTGCTCTGTTTTATTTCTCACGTTTACTACAAATACTTTACGAGGCACTTTGTCTATGACTTGTTTATTACCAATAGACAAATTTTATTGACAAAGGATAACTGTTGGCATTTTATTTCAAAGCTAATGCATACACAATAAAATATATCAAGGGAAATATTTCTATGGGGTTACGCAACGTACTTGCAATTTTTAACCATTTTTTAAAAAGGCTAGGTGTAACTGACACTCGTATGATTATGAAAAATGTTAAGGCTGACGCGCATCTAACCAACGTATCAAGTATGCACGTGTACGATAAGTCCAAAGAAAATATCTTTCTTCGCGTGTCATGCAGGAAACTGGACATTTTCCATATATATTAAATATTTACCTTATTATCATTAATCGTTGCGTGTAAATACTTGTTAATGACTGTCAGTAACGTGAGCAGACGTGCAAGTATTAATGGTTATGTTTCTAAATCATCGGTTCTCGAATTAGCATCGTTTCAAGGAAAATTCTAGATGAAACTTCGCAGGTCGATTCAAAGGAATAAATGAAATATATATTTTGACTCGTAGATCGTGTTACGTAATTGAATAAAAACAAAGTATATATTATATGTATACTCATACATTTTTCGTGAGTAAAGAGTCTGCGAATTCATCCAACTACATTTTGAATTCACTATGCATTCATTCGTGTCTGTATGTCAACCGTAGCCAGCCATCACACAAGTCACTGAAGTACATCCGGCATTCCCGATGAGATTTATTATAAATTAGCCAAAGACATTGAAGATGATGAAATTATTATTGACGTCAACCAAGAAATTATTTTCCATTGGTGACTCTTATAGACTCAGTCTGAAAAGTTTGCATACTTTATTACGCGAAACAATGTACATTACTGCTGCACGAGGCTCAACGGTAAACACGCCTTTAATTTACGCCATCTTGATAGACGCGCATTATTATGACTCGCAACTAATAACTCACCGACACAGGATATAATAGACGATCTTTTTCACACACATCCACGACGCTGTAGGGGAAGTAACGCGTATTTAGCGAATTTCCACCACTCCGCACGGTAAGCTGACTGTGTTGTCCGATTTTTAGCGGTAGACTGTAAGTGAGGGGTAAGCTGGCGGAGCTTGGAGCTGTAGGGTGGGAGAGTGTCGCCAGCAGCCGATCGAGGGGAGGGCATCTTGACGCGCACTTAGCAAGAGGCTATTGCATAGGTATTCCGTATAAGCTTACATTTAGAAGAATCGTACATGATTTGATTACAGAGTTTAATTCAGTAACCTGCAGAACGCCTTCTGGTGAAATTGGTACGTGCATCAATATAAGACAATGCTCGCCATTGTTGCGATTGCTGCAAACACAAAGAAACGCAGCCGGGGACTATCTACGAAGTTTAGTATGCGGTTACGAAGGATTTGAACCAAGAGTATGCTGTACTTCCGGTTCCGGAACTTCGCCAGTAGTCACGGATGGACCAAGAATCGAACCCACGAACAATGCGTACGGTCCTTTATATGCGAAACAGTGTGGTCAATCAAGAACTAATATAACGCATTTTAAAGTGGTAGGCGGTAATCCTGCTCAGCTTGGTAAGTCTGATAACTGGAAAATACAAAGTTCCTATTTCATGTTCGACGATGGAAGATCAATAACGGAATATTAATTCGTAGGTGCTTGGCCTTGGATAGCTGCTCTTGGCTACAGGTCGACCAAAAATCCGAATTCCCCGAGATGGCTTTGTGGTGGCACTCTTGTGTCTTCTCGCCATATTGTTACTGCCAGTCACTGCGTGCACAATCAAAGAGACCTGTATATAGTTCGACTTGGCGATTTGGATTTAAATAGCGATTCTGACGGTGCAACACCTATTGATGTGCTTATCGAGAGGAAAATAATTCATCCAGAGTATAATGCTGCTAGTTATACTAACGATATTGCTGTACTGAGACTACAACAAGAAGTTCCATTCACCGGTAAGATTAATCGATGTGGTTAATGTGTTTTTAATTATCATCATTTATTACACGCTACATTTATTATTTACAGAACTTATTCATCCAATATGTCTTCCATTACCTGATGAAGTACGTAATAGAGATTATACACGTCTCTTTCCATTTATTGCTGGATGGGGATCAGTTTATTTTCGTGAGTATTTAATACTTGATCAACAATTATTCTAACCTTATAAGCTAATTCTGTTCACTGAAGGTTTTATGTCTTGTTCTCTTTTCGCCCTGGGTAAACGCTATAGATGGTCCGTCGAGCAGTCGACTTTTGGAACTTCAAATTCCGGTTGTTGAGCAATCTGAATGTAAACGAGCCTTTGAGGCGTTTCCAACTGCTGTGATAAATGATCGCGTGTTATGTGCTGGTTTTGCCCGAGGAGGTAAAGACGCTTGCCAGGTACGCTCGTGTTTTTATATGACTAAAGAGACGTGCATATATTTGCAATTCAAGGATGTTTCGTAGTTCTAATAAATTGATAAAGATATTGAATTTTTAGTAAACTCCTGTTTTATGTTTTTCAGGGTGACAGCGGTGGTCCTTTGATGCATCCACGTGGAGGAACTTATTATCTAATTGGCGTAGTTTCGTATGGTTTTCGATGCGCCGAACCTGGCTTTCCTGGTGTTTATACCAAGGTCTCCGCCTTCCTGGATTTCATTCAACAGAATTTAGTGTAGAGTTGAATATGAATTCCTGGAGAATGTACTGATTCGCGATACATATTGTTGCTTTATGCCGAGCATAATTCTAAAGTAATTTTATTTTCATTATTCTAAATTAATTAGCGATTTAATCCAAAAATTGGCATGATGAAGAAAGGAATGACACTGTTGCGAATTAGAATCTGTATTATTTTTATACACACTACGCTTTAAAAGATTGTTATACATTTTTGTACAAAGTTTATTAATCTCACACGGTATTGTAACTGTACAATAAAAATTTATTTACAATTTTCTGATTTTTTAGACACGACTTAACAATTAGTACGGATTATTATTCTAACATTCGTGTCTGTTATATCTTATATTTTATATACAATCGTCATCTATGCAACAATTCAGTAAAAAACATTATCTCATGAAACTTTTCAAGATACAGAGCTACTTGTATAATGTGGAGATCCCATCTGTGTCAAGACCTTATCAAGCCATTGAAGTGGTCCATGCAAATGAATTTCGATCCAACATGGAGTCGAAGTGATTTCCTGTCTCTGATAATTAGCACCCCACCCTTTAACGAAGGACATTCTGTAAAGAAAAGGGTTACTATTAAGATCCTGATCATAACAAATTTCTTACATTATAAAATTATTAAAATTTGTAAAAAAAGCTTTAAATACTCAAAAACTTACCTAATTGTACACATTTTCGTCAAATCGTAAACAGCTTCAAATCCATATGCAACCCTTTCGGAAAGTATCCTCGCGAATTCTTGATTATCAAATATCTTCAGCGAACAACCCGATGGAATTTTACAAACCGTATTCGGACTGAACAAGTGCAGTGCGTTACAATTAGTCGATTGAAAGAAAACTGCCGACTCGGATAAACATTCGGCATAAAGTTCGCCACCCACATAATACAAGCGAACACCCTGTCCAATATGTCTTCTAGTATGCTCAATAGTAGAATTACGTTTAACATTAGAAAGAAAACCTAAGCAAAACCGATCTCCATTCCGTTTAGGATCAGTGTATCCATCCACTGTAACATAAGGTAAGGTGCACCGAAAAGTTTCACCAACACGATTATTTAACTCATAATAGGCTATGGTAGCCCAGCACTCAGGTTCCTTGTACACGACAGGGATCACTTCCTGTGTATAATTGTTTTCTGGAGAAGGCGATTCATTGGTCGACATTGAGTATGGCGAAGGTGGCATTTCCCATGAACCATTGTGACAAGTAACACCAAAATTTCGAGAATTGGACGTTCCTCGGGGCGTGACGGATTTAATAAAATCGTTTTCTGAGTAAGTGACGTTCTGTGGTACATCGTTGACTGGATATATTTCACGGACATGCGTGGCCGAATCAGTCATTAATTCAGGAGACTGCTTTGGTATCAGAATCGTGGGCAAAGCAGGATCCTCAGCTCTTTTGTAATGGTACGGATTCACACAGATTTCCTTGTCCTTTGCTGAAAACGGATACTTGCAAATGTCCAATGGTTTCAGTTCATGATGCGATTGTAAATCTGGCCACCTCCATATTCGACAGTATATCACATGTGGATGTCCCTTCCGGTGAGAAATTTGAAGACGACCATCCAAGCTTCTTGGTATGGTTACGCAGCGACTTGGCGTTCCTGGTGAACTCAGGGCACGTTCCAATTCCTCCAAAGCGTCTTTACGATTTTTTAACTTCCTTACAAGAGAATCGACAGCTCTCTCAGCCCACTTTTCCTCTTCGTCATTTTGACGCCAACCCAGCAGCTTCCTTACTGCTGGATTTGTAAACGAAAACAGACACTTCAGGGACGACACTTTGCCAAACTTTCTCACAAAGTTTTCTTCCATTTTCACGATACGACAATTAGCACCAATTTCTGTATACTGATTGGAACGAAGTTCCGTTTGTCCAAAACTTGCTTAAAACTGTCTAACGTTCTTGGTTGTAAAATATAAATGTTGTAGGTGAACCATCCCCACTTCTTTCAATTAACTGTATTACCTTTGTAAGAGTGGCAGGGAATATTTCTAATATTCATTGCTCACCCTTAACCTGTACCCCCCCTCCATCCTAATTAACCTTCCCTTATTATTACTTCCATGACTACCTGTACGATGCCCTTGGAAAAAGTAGATTCTGAGGTTTACAGTGTCAAGGTGGGTATCGGTTTCACTGTCAGCAGGGTGTCGTTTGATAGTTGGAATTCCATTATTCAGGTTTACAACCCTCCGTCCTACTGAACAGCCCAATTTCACTGTTAACTTAATCGCCAGAATAGCCACTCCATTCAATTATGCCTTTAAGGGGTTGTACCTGTATAGATTAACAGTGCTGAGTGACAATGCTTCAACCCTAATATCAAACAGATTTCTAATTTGACAAGTGCGATTTAATAATAGGGGTATTATAACGTATATCCCAGGTAAGAGAGTATAATAGGAATTGTATTGAAAATGAGGGCTGCTAATTTGAAATTGAGAAATATAAATACTATAAATGAATTGTGAAATAAAATATAATAAAATATTTTAACTCGGTACATAAAAAGATATAGAAATTTATAAATTTTCTAAAAAAAATTCTATACGATAGTATTGTTATCGTCAATTGTATTGTTTAAATTATTTATATAGAGTTTCGACAGTGTCTTTTTTACCCGTAGGGCTGTTAAACGCACTCCAGGAACTTGATGCCAACACTCAAGAATTGTTTGCCGTAAGGAGTACAAGACCTAAAAAAAGGAAGCTTTACAATAGAGAAAAATAAAAATCCCTAATAGCTACCCCTAATATTAAATTACCGTATCCGATTCCCATCTGTTTGGCATAGGCGGCCGTAATCTTTTGACACAAACAACCAATTTCATATCCTCGAAGCTGGGATTACTGGGTACTACATCTTGATAAGGTAGAGAATAAAAGTCCACAACGGAAGTCCTAAAATCCGTTGTACATCTTCTACAAGCTTCCCAGAGTACAAGTCCCATAGAATATACGTCAGCCATTTTAAAAGCATTAAAGGAAGTCACATCCAATGTCTGATCCAGAACCTCTGGAGCCATGTACCGTCGAGTTCCTACCCTTATATCCGAAACAGCATCGATCGTTCCACTTTTGCTATAAAATGAAATTTCATGGCAGCTGAACAAAAGAAGCCTTTGAATCAAAAAACGATCATTCAAGTAACACAATACATTTTTTACGTACCTAGAGAATCGAACGGCAAGACCAAAGTCAGCAATGGCACATTCACCGTTTCTCTTGATAAGAATATTTTTACTCTTAATATCACGATGCGCTAGAGCAGGTTTTCCTGGTGTGCCAAAAATCTCCGTATGCAAATACGCAATTCCGGCAGCCATCGAGAGACAGATTTTCAATAGCGCAGTTTTGTCCAAAATTTTAGCTTGAAGATACTCAAAGAGAGAACCATTCTCGTGGTAATCCGTAATGAGTAACATTTGAGTCCACGTTCCAGTACCTTGTATGTCCGCAGCGATACATCCTAAAATATTCTCATGTATCATGAGAACAGTATTATAAATTTCGATTTCTTTGAACCAGGCAGATTCCTCGGAAGTGAGAAAAATTTTCACTGCTACTTTATCTGCTCTCCATTTAGCCATCCAAACTTCTCCGTATCTTCCTTTGCCTATGCATTCGAATAAGGTTAGCTGCTTCGCAATAGTCCTTTCTACCAGGAGTTGGAGACCTGATCCAGATCCGCTACTTTGATCGATTAAATCTCGTAAATTTGATTGAGTTGGCTTAGGTGTGGGATAAGCTTTAGTATGATCCGTGCTATAACGGTGATAGATAATCACAATGGATAGGGAAAATAAGAATAATGATACAGATAAGGATGCCACGAATAAGATGAGAAGGGCTTGAGATGAAATTGTCATCCTCGTGGCAGGGGCCGGGCGGATTGAAATTTCGTGACTGTTACAAAATGATGTTTCGTTACAGCATTTTATCAGTTGTCCCTGTAGACGAGGCATTAAGTAACTCTCGCATTTTTCACTATCTCTTTCTATCGATGACAAGCAGCCGGATGTCCATTGTTGAATGTACTCGCCCTTTTCCGGTTCCCAAATATTTTTCACGGCCACGAAGCAATGTCCACCTGATTTCACTTCACAGGATCCACTTGGTTGATCTTCCGAGCAATGTTTTTCACAGAAGCAAATTATACACAGAGCTGAAGTCAAACAGTGCAGACTGCTATTGATAAGTATACGGGAATATGTTTACAGTTGAAAATTACTTACTCTTTTGAATCCACGGAAAAATGGACAGGAGGAATAGAGTGGCTGCTTTGTAATTAAGAAACGTATTTGTCATCTTTGAGAAGTGTATAAACTTGTAACTTAATTGTAGAAACGTAAACTAACAGACTAAATTATAGGCGAGTAACTATGACCTTCCTGATTTTACAAAGTTTGGAGATAGTATTTGTATTTAAGAATTGATTTAGAAGGTTCGCGTGACAGGATTGGCTACCTGGTTAAAACTTAAAGCTATGGACGGTTTTTCAAATTTCTTAGCATTGCATAGAAACATATTTTTTATTTTACTGATGATAATCAGTGTCTCATCCTTATTCCTACTATTTATCTACTGTAAAATCAGCGTTGGATATTGTGTTGGAAGTTCTAAAAATAAGCATTCCATAATAAAAATAAAGTATTAATTTTATAGACATCTATATTAGTTTATGGTTTGAACCTTTTGTAAAATAAGTATACTTATCTACCCATGGTTTAGTCCCAATAAAAAGGTAACCTTTCAAAGCATAATTGACTAATGATATCTATCAATAATGTCACTAATTCTCATACCGTTCTAATCAGGATTAACCATAAATAAGTTTCACGTTTCTGTTTTACTTTTCTACGGGAGATTCTTTAAATTTTCACTCTGTAATTAGCTACTTTAAGATGGCGTCAGCTCCATTGGTAAAGAAGATAACTGTCCACCTCGGTAGATATGTCCGATTGAGCATGTATCTATGATTTTCAGTATATTAGTTTTACGTTTTATCATAATGATTCTAGATGTCGCGATGACCTTTACTATGTTGCACGTGTTACGTTCTTGCCGTTTAAATAGACTGCCAATTCGGTGGAGTTTAGCCAGTGAAAGAAATATCGTCCGGTCACCTCGGTGTTCCTACTTTGGATTTGATCAAAAAGTCATGTCTTTTACTACTGTTGAACGAGGTGCTCCAAATTCCACGGACTACAGGATATTTTACAGTAAGTTATAGACGGCACATAACCTTTCGTATCGGCTCGAATGAAGCATCATCTGATTGTCCTTTGAACTCCAAAGATTAAACACCAAATATGCATAACAGCTGCCTTGACGGAACACGCGTAATTTAGTAGCTGCGGAGCAACTGATTATTCGTATATTCGGCTAGTGATAGAATATAATTTAATGTACCAGAAACAGGATGTTGATAGTTAATTTAGGATGCCAACCATATAAATATAATTAATCTTACCGTTTCTTTATAAATTATATGTTATTTCATGAAAATTAATAACTCTCTTGGTATATCAAACATATTTATAGATAGATCGTATATACAGGGACAGTGGATCTTAACAGAATTGAATAATTGAATAATTTTATGTTATGATTTTTTAACATTTCAAATGCAATCTTTCTACGGTTTTTTTGATACAATGAAAAAAATAAATTAGTATTTTAATTATTGTTTTTGTATCTAATTTTTGTTTTTAGCTTTTTTGTGTTATAGAATTTTGAAATAAATTTATGTACAAGTTTTAATTTTAGAATTATATTCGAAGGCTTATTAGTTTGACTTTTTATCTATGCTTAGTAGCTGTTACCGTTAAGTCAAATTAGTAACATCAACAAGATTTATTATCATGATTTGGGTCACAGACAGAATCAAGAAATGTGAAAAAAACATTTGAATTTCTTTAGCAAGTAACACTTTTAGTTTGTATAAAAGTTGTAGTGGCAAGGCATGTAATATCATAGATTGACATTTAGCTGAAGTGAAAGTATTTAAATATGAAAATGGTGGGAGTCTTTGAAATCCTCTCTCTAATCTAACATGTATAAATGTTTCTTTGTGGTCTTTAAAAATTATAAAGTTCATGAGATAAATACAACATAGTTCTTATTACATATTACAGAGAATGATGTTAGTCCCATTTCACCTATGCACGACATTCCTCTGTATGCCGACGAAGCAAACAAAATATTTCACATGGTGGTAGAGGTACCACGATGGACAAATGCGAAAATGGAGATTAGTCTCACAGAAAAGCTCAATCCCATTAAGCAGGATGTAAAGAAAGGCAAGCTTCGATTTGTTGCCAATTGTTTCCCACATCATGGATATATATGGAATTATGGAGCTTTGCCACAAGTATGCAAACTTTTGTATATTAATTTTTCAGTATATGAGCACCGTCCTTCAATATAGCCTACTTAAGAGATTTTGTAATTGAACTTGCTTAATGAAACTTGTAACTAATGAATCTGACCTTTGCTTTTATTCTACGATCTGATTTCATCATTCCTTATCATACTTCATGAATGATATAATTATATCTGTGATATATGTGTGTATGTATTTCAAGGGCAACGATTGATAAAGATTATCAATGTATTTTATTTGCTTTTCAAGTATTGAAGATGCAGTTATATTTTTTCATAGCACTATTAAATACCTATATGTGTTTTTTCTTTAATAATCAATAAGTTTAAATTTGATCATTTATATACACCTATTCTTTGATAGACATGGGAAAATCCAGAAGTTTTGGATGCAGAAACAGGTTGCAAGGGAGATAACGATCCTATCGATGTCATTGAAATTGGTTACAGAGTAAGTCTTAATATGTTTGTGTTGTAATTCGATGCATTTACTATATTTCATAAAAACAGCGAAACTCATGCGTCGCAATAGCATTGAAACTTTTTCTATAATTCTTGCGTGTTTTATACATATCTTACTACATTCATACGTATCAATGCCATGTCACTTCCATATCACCCAGTAATGGTATAATTTTATTGTTGTAAACGCAGGTAGCAAAGAGGGGAGAAGTATTGAAAGTGAAGGTCTTGGGTACTGTCGCTCTTATCGACGAAGGTAACTCTCTTATTTGTTCCTATTATACGTTTTAAAGAACAATCAAATCAGGAGTACAAAGATACCGCAACAAGAATTTTTATAAAGTTAAAAAATAATTCTGTCTAGGGGAGACTGATTGGAAAATTATCGCCATTGATGTAAATGATCCTTTAGCAGATCAAATGAACGGTATGTACATTTCACGTTTAATTATTGCATAATTTTTCATTTTAATTACCTGAGCACTTTAAATTTATTATAATAACATTCATGATATAGAGATAACAGAAATAAATAAATTGTGCCAAGAACACTGATGTCAATATATAAATATATAAAATTTGTAGATGTCAGTGACATAGACAAGCATTATCCCGGTCTTTTAAAAGCAACTATCGAGTGGTTCAAAATATACAAGATTCCTGATGGAAAGCCTGAAAATCAATTCGCTTTTGACGGCGAAGCTAAAGACAAGGAGTACGCGCTACGTGTGATCAAAGAAGTGCATCATCATTGGGAGAACCTCATTAAGTCGGATGAACCCGCCTCGATTGTTCGGTTTGTATATCATTACAACGTCGTTTAGCAATGCTCGGTTAGCTGAAAACATAGTTTCCCAGCTTAAGTATCCTACCTCTGTATTACATTTACATATCGCTTTTGTAGTGCGAACGTGACCATAGAGGACAGTCCGCATAAAATCACTGTGGCCGAAGCTGATGAAGTTTTAAAACAAGCGCCGAAAATTCAGGAAGCTCTGCCAGTAGAAAGCATTGGTGAGTAATTACGGGACTAATTTATGGCAACATAACGTAAAAAGCATCGTCTGAAATTTGCGAGAAATTATATAGAATGTACTTTACACATAATTAAAATGATTTTAACGTTAGAATATCTCATTAAAAGGAAAGTAGTCTGCTTTTTAATGAAATCGTTATTTTGTTTCAGTTGAAAAATCTTTCTTTGTACCAGTAACGAAATTAAATTATAAATTGTAAAGTTTCAAATGATGTTACGAGAATCTGTCTGCATGCATGTTAAAGGATCGATGGCTGCCTCACTACGTGACAGTAGTAGCTCAAAAAAATATTAATTATTGATATAGCTAGAGTTAATTTACTCCATTATTTGCACTATGTGATTTCAGTCGATAAGTGGCACTACGTCCATCTCAAGTGAAGATACCAGTGCGCTCGACACGGCGAACACGAACTTTCCTCAGATTGCACGGATACCTGCTTATTCGTCGGCACGTAACAAATCTTATTCCTCTCTACTTATGTACTGATGATATAAATCTATCTTCCTTGCTTCAGATAAAAATCCAATAGGTCCAATTAACATTACCTAGACCCTTTACAAGAATCTTGAGCTGAATGGTACGCACCGGTGTATACTTTAGTAGCCAATCCTTGTTCTTTATTGCAAGAAAAAAAAATGTTCCCTAGGAAAAGGTTGTGATGTAACTATAATAAATATAAAGGAGGATACTTGAATAAAGGACCAAGTTCGTAATTTAAATATAAAAAAAATATTATTTTCATTATCAAACAACTGCAATAAATAAATCAATTCAGCTCCGGCAGTTTTTCCTGTTAACGTTCTTATTTATAATATATTGTTTTCCACCGCACTCGGATCCTCTCATTTCTCCTGACGTCCAAACCAAGTCGAAACTCTCCACGTAACACGCTTCGATTGTGATATACGAAGATGGGATTCCTGCTGAAGCCCACGATGGGTTAATTCCTCAGGGAGTCAAGGATGCTATTCGAAGAGACCCTCCAAGAAGGTGCCTTGACTACGGAGTTATGGAGGGTGAATGTTTCCTACGGGATCTTTCGTTCTATCGTAAACGATGCATGACACTATTGGATTCTATTCTGTTCCGAACGCCATGACAGTAAAGCCATATGGATACTTATGGCGGAATACGAATTTTTCACGATATGGAAAAGGCGTTATCTCACTTGACAGCACACCTTAATAGTAAGAAATAAAAAAGGATAAAATGGGTTATCAGTATTTACATGATTTGGATTTTACGATTCTTAATACTTTCTTTTATCAGGTGGAATTTGACTTCAGTTTATTAGAAGCTGCAAGAATTTGGTGAACCTAGTAATGGACCAATAATTTAGGAATTCGCGCAATGTGTTCCAGTTCGAAGTTCGAAGTGTTCATTTGAATTTTTCAACGCTTCTCATATATGCTAATTTCTCATCGGTCGCGTATATATCGATGAAATTGGAGAACATTTCTGGTTTATTTATACACATCAATACTCGAAGCTCAATGGCGTAGCTATAATTTCATAAATTCTTTATTCGCTTCGAGGGAGCGAAGAAAGACAACCTTCCATTCACAAGGGGAACATCCTTATCCTCATTGAATATTTTCGCACGAGGCTTATGGAGGCCGAAATGCGCACGAAACCGAAGAACGAAGATGAGTGGTTCACAAAGAACCAAAATCCCACGACTTCGACACTAGGAAAAATAAAAAGAAACATCTATAAGAAGGAGAGCAAGAAATTGCTCCATACCTACCACGATTTCATAACAATCTGTAACGCATAGTGTACCTCCATAATTCGCCACCAGTACATAAGTACGCCCCTCGTTAAGCCTGGAGAATGATCTCTTTAGCGTCAGCCAAAAGCGTGCGTGCCGGATGAAAGTACCAAGAAGCCCCTGTATCAAGCTACTCTTCAGACATCCAAAAAAAAGGAAAACGAAAATTTGGACTGTGCTTTCAATACCTCAAGAAAACATAATAAATCGTCCAGTAGGTATAAAACATCGAAGGATTTGTCAGAGTACCGAAACGAGTCCGAACTGTGGTATTCTGATGCCCAAAAGCATTTTGTTTCAAGCCCCGGTGAGAGGAAGGAGAATCCTCCAAGTAGAGCCTAAAAACTAAAGACCAGCAGAGAAAAGCTCTGTGAAAAGCACAGTCGAGGTAGATATCACGCGTGATGAACGGCCGAGGTTCGAGTCGACGATCGGGATTTATAGTGCACGCCGGAGTCGCCAGGACGATCATCCTCTGTAAGGTGAAAAATAATGGCGCACCGACAGGTATACAGGTAGGCAGGTAGACAGACGAGTTAGGACGAGTAAGGAGGTATTGACTGGCGCAGTGTCCGCGGTGGAAGCACGCGCTCGCGCGAACTTCACGACCAAGTGCCATAGGGATTGGTAGAGGCAGAGGGTTGATGTATAAGGGCGTATAGCTATATCTAAAGGTATATACGTATACACTATTGATGGTATATCTATAGGTACCTGTATACCCCCTGAACTACACCTCTCGCTCCCCACCATCATACCAATTCCCCCACCACCTATTTTATTCGAGATTCCAACCAATGGCAGTGCTTATGGTTGTACTCTCTGACGTTGCCGTTCCCCTACCAGGCTCCCCACGCGCAGTCACAATTTGTTCGACTTCTGAGGAGGATAATCGCGCTCCTCCGAAGTACCAAACGTACGTACACACGTCGTGCGCATACTACAATAGGGGAAACGTTGCTTTCTCTTCGTGAAACGTAAGATTTTAGTTAATTTCTTCTAGCCAAAGTAATACGTGTCGTACGCGGCGTTATACCCGCGGCCAGTGACAGGGGTGGCCCTGCGCGTTACCAAAATGCGAATCTCGCGTGTGCTCTTCGCCGCGGCGTTTCTCATCACTATCACCCAGGTGAAATGCAAGCGGAAGTTCGACGGTGACTTCGAATTTGCTGAAGAGGTCAGTGTCTTTGCTTTGTAACAACTGACACTAGTGAACTGTTCCATGTGTTTTATGTTAATCCTATAGTCTTGTGGTGTTCTTAATATTTTGTTATTTAGACTGTTTTCGTGTGGATGCCTAACAATATTATTTTGTTAGAGAAATTATTGAACCTAACGTTATACCGGGTTTGTCATTCCGTCAACGTGAAATACGTAATTAAATGCTCGTGAGAATTACAAATCACAATAGGAACTTCACCCCAGGGTATAAAGTTGAGTTTCCTTTGTCGTAGACGTGACTCGTGCGCTATTGGATATAATATGTCAGATTTAGAGTATCTAATGCGCTATATTCTGCTGTGACTATTGTCAAACATTAGATTTGTTCAATGGTCCTGATATATACTTGGTTTTGAACTATTTATTACGTGTATAGTAATGCTTTCTATCCCTCGTGTAGATACTATTGGCGTTTTTATTATATTTTAGAGCTCGCGTGCACGAGATATATCACTGGATCGCTTTATAATTAAAAGAATATGTAGATACTAGACGATTCCGTTCGACACGAAACGTGGGAAGTTTCCTGATACGGACTACCTCATTTACCAGTACGAGTAGTCGTACTCGAAATCCAAAATCAACCACGGAATATTCTCCTAATTGTATCTCTGCATGGAGAAGTACGCTGTGAGAGATTGTTAGAGGTCCTTTGGCAATTCTCAGTAGTAGGACACTTAACCTCACAGGCGACTCGTTAACGGACATTTACTCGTATCACCAAAGTTCAGAGATTCTCGGATCGCTGCACTCCGGATAGTCTAACTCGCCTTTCTGAGAGAACTTGTTATAGCTGTTACATCTATATATATATTTTACACGCTGAAATGGAAACGCGCGGAAGTATTCCTTTAAGACATTTGCATCTCGTTACTTCGTTCATATTACCAATCAATTTTATAAATACCGCTGATCAGTAACTCGCGATTATACAATTGATCATAGAACGAGTTACCTAGCGGGAAACTTTTGAATCTGCCGCACAATATCAAGCAAGCTTGCTTTTACATTTCTCTATATTAAGGCTTATAATGAAAAAGTCAAAAATATTAAGTGCCCAACAGGATTCACATATCTGTGGAATTTTTAA
Source organism: Trachelus tabidus (assembly GCA_030142655.1). Lineage (NCBI taxonomy): Eukaryota > Metazoa > Arthropoda > Insecta > Hymenoptera > Cephidae > Trachelus > Trachelus tabidus. The sequence continues at coordinate 1,786,205 of JARQTI010000454.1, read as the reverse complement.
GTTGTGTTATGAGCTCTGTTGGTTATTAGAAATATTAAGGGACCTAAAATACAACTTGTGCTGTGATTTTTTGTGATTGCGTTACGGTGAAAGATTTTTCGTTGGCCATAAGAGCGGACATAACGTGTTTGCGCTGGTCTAGCTATGACGATCCATAAGCAAGAAGAATCAATCAATTTGCGAGGATGGCAAATAAATGGATTTTCTTTTTTTCGTTTTTCCTCCAAGCCGTGTGCTTGATATATTGTTGAGCTGCGGGAATATTAGCCTACTTTCAAAGTCGGGGAAGCCAAAGTGCCTTAAAAGGATCATGGAGTTATTTTCCACGTTGCGTGCCCGGCGTCGGCGTGCCCACTTCCTAGGCGCTAAATATCCCTCAAGGAGAGTCGACGGCGTCTCGACGATAAATCTCAAGCCTTTAAAATTCACTAAATCTCAAGCCCTTAATATCGTGACATTCATACGACCCTTTCGCCCTTGTACTCCGCTAAATCGAAAAATCATCCGGAAATTTGCTTACCGAAAAATTAAATCGTTAACAAAGGCATCGTCGCCAAAAGGCAAATTATAAAGAAATTCCATCCTCTCGGCACCCTTCAAAATTTTCTCCTTGCAGTTGTCACTCTTACGCAAAGGTCACCCTCCTCGCTCGGTGCCGTTTAACGATCCGGCATGGGAGTCATGGGGGTTGCTGAAAAATGAAAGGAAGCTTTCTCTGGTTCGGCGTCAAAAATTTATCCTCGTATTTCATCTGTCGTTCGTCACGCGATCTTATCCTATCTCTTCTTTTGCTCCTCTTATCAACAGCACCGAGTGACACCGTTTTCCGGTCTGTGCTGTCTCCGTATGTAGTCGCCATCGTCCCTCGGGGGATGACGTATGGGCACCTGCTTACCTGGCAACCTTCTCCACGTATGTCCTTGGCACGGTTGGATACCGTCACTCGGAGAAAGAGGAAAAACTAAGGAAATTATTTTACTTCTATCCAGCCGAACCTCGGAGGGTTGCGACTGTTTTTGGTGTTAGAATAAGGTGGGGACGCCAAGTTGTTTCCTATCGATCGCCGAACCGACGCGAGGTTGGAGTTTTGCACTTTATATTTTGGATGCTCTATGCACTTACGTAGATGGATACACATGCACGCATATGAGTTGGATAAAAAATTGTTTTCATTCTTTTTTTTTCTTCTCATGTATTTTTCGTTGACGTGCTTCATGGCAGAAAATGCCGTATGGATTATATTAAAATAGATGGTGCTGATTGTACAATGGGATGCTAGAGATTCTCTCCCACGCGTTCCTCGTATTTGTATTGCATGCTGTAGACGTATATATAACTATAAAGAATATATTTTTATCGGGTACTGATAAAATATCTGCCCTTTCAAACGGTGGAAGGCGACTGTTTTCGGCAATCAAATAAGACGATGCCAGGTTTGTTATTGATCGCAGAAAGTTCTTAACATTATTTGTATATTTTTTTTCACGGATTTTCCATGCTTACAATGCTTTTACTCTTTTTACGTAAAAAGCATGCGTTCGCCGTTTACGTGACTTAACTGAACTGTCAAAGAGTTTTCGACACTTAAAATTGACAGACACGAACTTCATTTAAAAATCCTCTCAGGCTGCCGCGCATTGTCCCCGCACAGGGCGCGGGACTCGCGTAAAAGATTTAATTTAAAAAGACCTTTCGTTTTCTTTACTCTCGCAAGAAAGAAAGAAAAAAAAACCTCAGCGGATTCTCAGGAAAGCGCACGAGACGTCGCTGAGACTTTTTTTCAAGATTTTACCTCCCTTCGCCCTCCCCTAGCAGGATTTAAGGGATGCGCTAGAAACAGGCAAAGCGTTCTTTCCTCGTGTAGCGACGTTTATTAGATTAGGTTAGGACCGAATGTGGTCCTTAATCACGGTTTAAGGATAACCTGGGGTGAACCCGTGTGACGGTTTAACTTAGACGTTTTTTAATCTCTTTTAGCCTTGTTCGAAGATCGACTGGTAAAACCCTTGTTCAAGTGAGTCCCATAGGAGTCTTAATGAGATAGGATAAGAAAACGGACAGTCTAGTGACCGAAACAGAAATCTGATCTCTCTCGCACTACTTTGCACCGTGCATTACAGAACCCTACGTCGTTCCTGGACTTGGCTTAACGTAAGGTCAAGTTGACGTGTAAATAACGTTCTCACGGACGTTCGATCAATCCTTAGCTTCCATTTCGTGACTGCCGGCACTCCTCGTAGAGCGGCAGCTGAAAATTACTTTTCACGGCGATATCGCCGACGCGATTGGAAGGCCCTCGAGGTTAACTATGCCGTGAAATGTTGAGCGTCGTTACCGACTGTGCAGGAGCTATGCGTGCACCCAGTTCCCGAAGGCTCACGTGTCTAATTCCATCGGTACAAACGACTGCGAAACACCCTGCCATTAGGTAAACCGCTTGAGTATCGGATTGGCAAATCAATGCCAGCGTACGTGCATACGTTTACACGTGAATTACGAGAACTCGTTGCGGATTATCGCTCGTGCGATAAATAATTTTTTTCAACCCTCCCTAACGACGTCACGTTGACAATTTTCATGGTTCTTCATTATAGCCACGCGTAGTCTACGTTATTATTTATTCCTTTGTCCGCGACATTCTCACCAAGCCAGAGAGAGAGACGGCCATCTTTTTATTCCACGCGGACGATATCCAGCACCGGGGTGCTCTCTCGTAAATCTTATGGGAATCGTTATTTACAATCGATTCGCGAAAATCGACGTTATTGAAAGGGGGCGGAGGGGGGGGGCCCTCCCTTCGTTCACTATTTTTAAGCAGTACGTAAGGTTTTCCTCTCTCGGCTTCCAATTGCACTCGACCTACGAGCTACACACTAGAGCCACGATTTATCGTCGTCATCGACGAGCGTTAAATCTCTTTCTCTATGGCGACATTAAATATCGCGATCATTAAAATATTTAATGCCGCTCGATTAAAGTCCCACCACTGTCATGGCGATTTTAATGGGAAACGCGTCCCGGCCGTATAGCCCTACCGTACCTATTCTGTGTACAGGCGCGTGGCAATTAGTCGAAACAAAAAGTTAGACTGTCAATATTTTTCGTACTATCCTCGCGGTCGTTCTATGGGTATTTTCGCATTCGAGGCTGCGATGCACGTGTGCATTGCCGCATTTTGACCGCAGTGCTCTCGAGAAAATTCGTTGACTCCACCTAAAATGCCATCTCGAGCTGTGCTGCCTATTCACTTTCGCCGCCTTCGTTCTCACGACTTCTGCACACTTACTTGGCTACTGTTTAATATGTGTATATATATACTGCTCACTGCATACTATATCTACAGGGGTATCTTAGCACGTAGTGAAAGTCAGTCTAGCCGGTTTCATCTAGTGTGCATATTTTTGCAATGATGCACCGACGATCCACTACAGTCACGGCCGAGAAGGCTCTCTGCGAGTCAATCCAAGGGATAGCCTATTGTACCGGGCTATATGGATACCTTTTGGATGCTGGATTTATCGTACTTCCAACGTTCCCATTGAATATTCACAAATTACAGGCAGTGCTCGGTCCCTACTACTGACTTGGGCATTCGTCGATTGCTTCCATCGAATATTCGTTTCGTACGGCGCACATAAGATTCAGATAGGTTTTAGAAAAATTTCTCAAACATATAGGTCTGCTTGTTTCGGCAATGTTATCGATATACCCGTTCTGAATAGTTTAGGACGTACGATATGAATTTTACTATGTATCCAGAGCTCTCGCTGAGATCCATCTTTCAAATGTTCAACCAAATCTTTGTTCTTTTTTTTTCTATTTTAAAAAAGATGTACTGTACACCCGTGTCTACTCTGATACGCAGATAACTACTGTTTTACCTTTTAGCAAAATTTTCATAAGCAAAAAATATATGAGCTTTCTCGTATCATCAGACTCGAGGGGCTTTTACCCTGCTACGAAATCAGGGATGAAACGATGCTTATCTCGCGACATAAACTGACTGGGCAATTTTCGTAAAGGACCCCTGCGACCCCGTACGTAGACCGAGTCAATCAAAGGAGGGAAAGGAAAAAAATATGTAAAAATACAAACCACTCGAATTGTCTGTGCTGATATTTTTAGGCGCTTTCCTAACGCTGTTTACTACCGTCTCCCGGGGTTACCGAATTTTACCCGATAAAGGCAATTTTTTTTCTTTTATTACGGCTGGCATAGGACTTTCTTTCGTACTGAAAAATATTTCAGCTTCGAAAGACTGAACGTTCGAATCGAAGTCAGTGATTTTGAACTGAACTCTAGTCGACAGAGCTATTTAAAAAAAATATTGAGCTATGCATAGGTAGTGGATGAATTATCGATATAGCACCCAAGATTAAAATTCGATCGATACTTTTATTCGCGTGACCTTGTCTCCTTTTCTCGTCCATTAGCACACGACTATTAATACACACCGCGCGGGCTTATATCTCTACGATCAACTTTGCCGCATCGCGTAATTGTTATACAACATTTCCACCTTAAGCCGCCTACACGGTTTTACCTTGGTTCGCCAATCCCAGATTTTCTACCCGCCCACTTCACGCTGTACGTATTTTCACTTACGTTGCAGCCTCGAGGTATACCTATATATCTCGTGTATTCCGTACATGCTCTTCGGATACGTGTATGTATCAGCGCTTGCAGTTTGTAACCCAGTGAAATCGTAGCGCGTGAAATTTCTCTCGTTCATCGCTGATCCTCCGTAGGAAGATTATAAGGATCGTGAACGTTCGTTGGATGGATAGAGAAAATGGCCGAGAACGGGCTAATCTTATAATTTATTGCAGTTGCCTACCTGTCTACCTGTGGCACCAGCAGCAGGTACACTCCTCGTGACTCGGACGAATTTCACGGTGGTCGGCGTTATAAACGCGCTTTGGATTCTCTCGGCTCTGACTTGTCTATCTCTTTCTTGTCTAGGGATTCACTTGTCCCCCCCCCTCTCTCTCTCGTTGGTACAGTCTATAGAGAAATAAGAGCGTCCAGGGGCACCTTTCGAAATTCCACCGTTAAATTCTTCGGCACTGACGCGAGAGAAGCAACCGGCACCCCGGCGGCCAACGACGGGAAACGACAGACCGCGGTAACCCTCCTCGCAGTCCTGGGGCTTGTGCAGTATCCATGAATATTTAGAACGATGCCCGACAAATTGAATGACCGGGCTAAGGTCTTGTGTCCTGAGAGCAATTGACTTCTCGCTCTTCCTTTATCTTGGTTCATCTTTCTCTCTCTCTCTCTCTCTATCTCGTAGGGAACCTTCATATTTTTCGCAAGAATTTGTCGCTCAAGAGTATATGTATATTTATATGTATACGTATAGTATAGGTTTGTGCGCGAACGGAAAACTCGTCCTTTCGCAAGCTCCAGCGTTTCTTTCACGTGCTCCCGCTGTTGAGTTGAGAATTTTTGATGCTCATTTACTCGCAATCTTTCAGACGATCGACAGCCCCTCAAATTGCTCGACTTTCGGTCCCCGATCACACATCCTCTTACGTCACTCATTCCGCATGTTTGCGCGCGCTCCCTGTGGAAGCCAGCCTGAACTTCTAGACTTCCCGCGCGACTCTCAATTATCCACGGTCTTTCCGGTGGGACGATAGTTTTCCAATTTTCCAAACGACGGCTATATTTATGGCTTGAGGAAAATCTGCCGCGTTATCGGTTTCCTTGTGACTCGAGTTATCGCTCGATCTCAATCGCGCTTTTACGCCATCGTTACGTGCTTCGGTGAATATAGCTGGGTGGAAAAAATTGGTCGAAATTCCTTTTGTTCAATTTTTTTTTTTTCCAATCGCGCTTAGTCTCCTTGTAACCCAAATACACGTTGCGTAACTCGAGCTTACGCGTTTTGTGCGCCCTGACGTTTCGGAATTCCGCGAGTGCAGCCTTACGCGGCTGAAGGTTAGTTGCAGTGACTTCCCACAGATGGCGGCCAAGTCGTTATGCTAATGAAAAACATGCAGGATTCGCATCTACGTTGTTATATTTACATGAACATCTCCGTTATACGAATCAGTACGGAGTCTCTTGTGAACTGGACGTTAATATTTCGGACAAAACGTTCGCGTTAAACCGGTAGATTCAGAATTGAGCGAACATCGATTACACAGACTCCCTCGTCCGTATAAAGATATTTAGGACTTTTATTTCCTTAACTTTTTAACCTCTCTTTCTAGCATGCCCGACCTCGTCTACGCACCTTGGCATCGCATGACGCGTGCACAGACACGCACTCCCGTCCACGCACAGCGGCACTCGTCACGCACTCGTAACATTTTATAATTTTCTAATATATTCTCCGTGACTTTTATACACGTGCGCACATATATATCCCGTATTAAAGCATCCATATAAACAGAACGCACCGGTCAACGCTTTGTAACGCGTCACGCACGCAATTTTTACTGTCGCTTAATCATTTAATCGGAGCCCTCACGGAGAAAACCCTCGTGCAATTTACACAGCATTCGTGTAACTCTTAATCCCCTGCGAATACAGTCTCGCGTTACGCGTAAATCGGGAAAGCGGGACACGAGCCACTCGTAATTCTTACCTGTTACAGGGGATCCTCCGTGTCGGTTACGATTACATTGTAGCAAGCAGTGGCCATGGACAAAGGCCAGTCTCATTCGCTGCCATCTCGTTGCAGCATTTACTTGACAATCGCTAGCATCCTGAACTTACTCTATTTTTAAGCGTCAACTCTTTATACACTCCGTTCGAAGTAACTCGTATTCCCTCTCCTTCCATATAAGAGCGTTCGTTATTTCGTTTCTCTCCTTTTATTTCCCCATCAGCAGCTCTCGAACTCTAGAGCCATCCTCGTCCTATTGAATATTCATTCTCGGCTTATTCGTTTTCTCGAGCTAGACAATCCCTTCTCGCTACTCTCCCTCCTCCAGTGGCTCTCGAAGGAACTTCGAGTCGGTTGGTATAAAATGTCATAATAAAAAAAAAGAGGGGGCGGCGGAAGAAAAGTAACGGCGTCGCATGGAAACTTTTTGACAAGTATCATGCGATATCGTCTTTACTGTGTATATATATATATATCTATATATATCTTACCGTATCTATAGATCCACGAACATTTCTCCCAGTGGACCCTTCCACCAATAAACCGACCAAAGATTCGGGAATCGGTACGGTGCGACGGAAATGTCCTTCCTTCGTTCTTTTTTTTCTTTCTCTCTCTCTTCCACAACGCTTTCGTATCAAGATGCCCGGTCTCACTCGCTCCAGAAGAAACTTCAGATAACGTCCGCACGGGCGCTCCCGGCGTGACGCGGGGTGGGATAGTAAAATATTGGCCAGACCGTCAGGCGCCGCGGTGGAAGAAGAGACCTTTTTTCGTAGCGAAATGCCCCCAGCGTCTATCGCGCCATTGCGAGATCCGCAACCCACGTGGTTCGGTGGAAACGACCCACCCTGTACGTCGCTACGCTCTGGCGTAGCTGTTCTCTACGTGCACTTCAAGAAGTACAGGTGCACACAAGGCGCTTGAGCGTCCTTGCGATCCTTCGCTTCATTTATCTCTATCCTGCGTCCTTCGATTATTCGCTTCCAAAAATCACATTGAAAAAGTCGAGAGTATCCTTTCACCGTATTCCTCGACTATGCGCACCAATTTTACCCAGGGATCGGACGCTTTCGTCGGAGCTGTCATTAATAAATCCTTTTCCTCTTTTTTTTTGTAGTTTTTACTCGTACTATTTAATCGTGCATTCTTGACTCGACTGTACACCAAGATTCCTTCGCATCGTACACTGGCCCGTGGAGGCCGGACTCGTAGCCTTCATCCGTTCTGTCGAGTGTCGCTAATACGATTTTGGACAACCCTGCTCCGGAGTATTATAAAGCTTAGTATTTACATAGTGAGTGCTTTTGATAAACCTGACAATTTGAAATTCCACTTTACGTCAGATTACACGTAGTATACGTGGGTGCATGTACATGCACGGGTATAATCAACCACTGCTAATGCACTGGGTTCTATAATTTATAAGGCTCAGCTCTGTGTCCCTGCTTAACGTGGATACGTCACGCACATACACTTCACGGATTTTCCTAGGTCCAGAAGGCAGGGGGGGGGGGAGCGACGCCTTTCTACGATCACACGAAAGTGACCCGAGCATTGTTCGACTTTGACGATAAAATATTCGCGAACGTCCTTGTTCCGCGAACCCGGCTCTCCTGCACAAAGAGGTGCCATACCTAACCTAACTTTGCTCGTGGAAAATCCAGCGATCACACTTTGGAGTTCTCTGTGCCTGTCCCGCGCTTGTATAGCCTCATCTAATGTGAAAGATATGTCGGGCGTTGTCGGCTATACCCGTGGGAAGTTCGGCAGAGAGTTCTTGTAGCGTTGAGCTTGCGACACGTGGGTTCAACTCGGAATCCATAGACATCGGCTCTCTGGTAATTCGTCAAAGATCGATCAACCGTGTGGCTCGTTGTCAATGGAGATTTCTTAAGCTACCTTTTTTTTGTGCCGTGCTCTTCGTACTTACACGTTAATTAGATCGATCGTGCTTTTTACGTGGTCGTTACTCGCTTTCTTCTTATCTATAATTTGGTGTTTTATTTTGAGCGTATGTTTTATTCCTGTATACGATGTATCATGTAATTGATCGTTTTTAAGATTTTTGTATAATGGATTCAATTTGGATTCTTTGGTTTTTACGTTTTGCGAAGGATTCTTGATTTAAAAGCGATAATACTTTTTAAGCTCGTTTCGAGTTCGACGATGGCTTTGAATTTTTCTTTACGTCGTTTGACGTGGATTTACACGGACGCGGATCAGTTTCGATGTCAGACGAATGACACATGGAACGACGTGTGATACCGTGGCAGATAATAGGGTAATGTAGACGAATTTAGCTGTAGGATGTTCTGTTAAGATTTTGGATAATTTTTTTATGGATTTTTTTGTCTCAAATTTGACTAAATTTTTTTTCTATTCCTCTTCGTGCCTGTCGCTTCTACGCGTTTCATCGTCTGGGACTGAATTATACGTATTATGGGAATTAACCGTGATCGAATTGGACTCGTTCACCTGCGTCCAAATCAGTGTCGAATTTGTCGATGCGATAAATGAAAACCGATACTGGCTTTGACCTCGATGAACATACGTGTAACGTGCCTCGATTAGTTTTTTTAATTAATGCGCTTAATTTTTTTTTTTGATAATTCATACAGGATCGGTTAATTTCTTTTTTTTTTCAATAACGTTAAACGCAGCTTTTAGGCTCCGGGCAGATAATAATTTATAGTTCATTGACCCTCGCGCTACTGGGATGACTGATTTATAATACGAAGAAAAAATCTACATCCCTTAATGCCAAGGGATCAATTTCATGATTTTATAGTCTATCGAATCGTCGTTAACCTACGTTATGGACCATCGATAGTTTTTATGGGATATTGAAACTTTTCTGTTTTTTTTTTTTTTTCAAAATTTCCATGCCTCCCAACACTCCTTTAGGATAGGATCAAACTGTCGGTCGATTTTTGACACTGATTGTCTCGTACGTCCATAAGCTCAAAGTGCCGTAGGTTCAAGCTCGCGTACCTCAAAGGCCAACAAGCACACAAAGTTGAGTTGTATCCGGTAACGTCTAATCAGCAAACACGCTATGCGAATTACAAGTTTCATATTGTTTCCACCCATGAATTTATTGGCTGTCCCGGAGCATTGCAATGGATCCACACGGTGTACAGTTAAAAGTGCATTTCACGGCATCGTTAAATATTGCCAGAGTTACATTCGTCTGGCGCGTATAGGGCACATTTGCCTTTGGCTACGTCATGTATCAATGGGAAAATTGGTCGCTGTTGATTTAACCGATCGTAAAATTTCAAATCTGTTTTCTTGTTAAATTTCACGTAAATTTACATAGTTAGGCTTTTTTTTTTATGGATTTTACTCTGATCAACCTTCGACTATACATATATATACACGTGCAACGTGGCTACGGTTAATTGTGCTTTCCAATTTTCGCCATTCGATCCTATCCAGGTGCTGCGACCATATTTGGTAGAATATTGCATAAAATCATCGCTACAGATTATCCAATTGGCTATCCTGCAGAATTTATTCGCGTTTATACGTACTATATATATATATATATATACACACACGCACAGCTGGATTTGTAGCGTCATTCAGATGGATAATTCATGACAACCATCCCTTGTACAGTGAAGATCATTCGAAAATATATTTATTGATTATTCCACAGTTATATACATACACACACATATTTAATCAGACGAGAAAGTTCGATCGAGGTAATTTCAATTTACGATCCTTCGGCAATGTGGCGCTTCGCGTCTTGCGAAAGTTGGGCAACTGCTTTGAGACGGAGTGTAGCCGTACGTCCCAAAGATATTTGATATTTGTCGATGAAAGAGAATATTGACTGTCGACCTGGTTTTGCTTGAATGGTAATCCCATTATGCAATATAAAACAAGAGTTCGGGCAGGTTGGGTAGATACGAGGTTGCGTCAGCGACAAGGAAATAATTATTTCACAGGCTGACAATGCTTTTCGCATTGAAAAATGACGAAGGAGTCATCGATCGGGTCACGTGTTAATGATTGTTCAATTTACGTTCCAAGGTATAACGTATGAATGAAACATGCACGCGCGGCCGGTGCTTTCTCGAAATTGATCGATCGACGTGAATTTTAATTAATTTTTATCATTGCAGTGTGTATAAGAAAATCTCGGAGGCTAATCGATTAATTTAAAGCCGGACGCCCGCGGCCCGTTTCTAGATATTAATAATGGATTAATTTATCCTTGTAAGACCCTTGGGAGTCTGCTCTTTCCTCTGTGCTTTAATGGTGGCTCTTTATGAGGCTCTTTCCAGGTAAAATTGTGCTTGCGTCGAAAATTATTGTATTACCCCTTTTCTATATCGACCCTGTGGAAGCGAGTTAGGAATATTTATTACGGCCCTTTTTTTTTTTATACGATGCATACCTATTGATTTATTGTGACGTGGGCAGGGAAGAGGGGTGGAGGAGTAGGGCCAAAACACGAAATATCTACTTAAAAAATTGCTTAGGAAAGTAGTACTTTTTTGTGTGGGGGGGGGGGGGGGAATGGAAAAAGCTCTCGGGAAATAACAAAAATATGATGGCAAAACTCTCGCGCGGAAGTCACGCATTCGACGTTTACGGTTTACATATTGAGGTTTACGAAACGGCGGCGCCCGGCTTTGAACTCTCGACGATTCCTCTTTAGTTTTGAATGGATGGCTACAAATATTTGTTTCGCAGGCAGCCAACCCTTTCACGCGCGAATGTCGCGTTTTAGCGAAGGATCGATTTGGCACGGTCTTTCAGTCATTTTGGATGTGCTTCGAATATACGTCCTCTTTGTCCAAGACGCGGGGGCAACTGTCTTTTTAACACTAGATTTACGGATGTTGTTTGTGTATGTATCTATTTTTACTGAAGCGAGCCAGTTTGATTAATACAAGAAAAGTAAGGTTTTTTGCAAAGAAAATAGTACGAAATCAATTTACTTAACTGAAGATCCACGTATGTTTTAAAAAAATAATTTTAAAGTTATATATAGCAAATGCAGTAATGAAATTTTTAATCAGTAAAATTGGCTCAGTCCGTAAATCTAAAGTTAACTCTTGGTATTTTTTTGTGTGTCTTGACAGAATCTTTTTTTTTCTCCTCCATTAATAGTCTCACGGCAGACAGGGCTATAGTAGAGGGATTATCGGGGAATGTCCATTTCCACGTTAATTTTCAAGTTATTTATCGCGTGGCGGCACTGGAATTGCTTCGACGTCGGGACGGCCGGAGCTCATCCAATCAGAAGGAACCTGAAACGCGGAAAATGGAAAGCGCCGTTCCCTTTGACGTATATCCGACGAAGAGTCTACCTATACGAAAAAGTTTTATTTTCCTCACGTTTACCAGCAACCGGTTCGAGGACCCTACGTTTCGGAATTGCCTCTCGCTTCGATCGATCTATCGGGACTCTTCGCGAAAGGACACTGTACCACAATTACATTATTAAGTGTGAAGTTTTCGAATTCATCCCCATCGGAGACCCACTCTTTCCCTCAGCGACACTTCCCCTATATAAAAAAATCAGGAGTACAGATTAATTTTAATTCCCATCAAGTTTCGCTCCTTTCTAACTTACACGACTCTACCTCTCTGACTACTGAGCCGTTAACGGTGCCTGTTCGTCACGTAGGACGTAGTTAAAAAAATAATTTTCAATCCCCCGACACCGTCCTTGCTTTCGTATCGAGCGATTGTGACAATAAAATTTTTTTCTATTTTTTTTTTAATTCGCTTCATTACCAGGAATTTATAATTCGAGAGTAGACGGGGGGTCGTTTTTATACCTTGTATTAATAATCATAAGCATCGCCACGTCTATTTATAGCTCATACTGAAATCGTACGATTTATACTATATCGAAAAAAAATATTTAATATCCCCAGAGATACAGACAGGAATTAAATGTTTTTTTTTTTCCAAAGAACATCCTATACGGCTCGTATCGATCGAGCGATCGGACTATTAGCATTAGTCGGTATACAGTATGCATACTGTTGTCACACACGTCACACGTATCAGGAAATACTCGGGAGCTTTCAGTAAAATGAACGGTACGAGTTTCAAGCTCTCGGCCTGTTTAAAGCTCCGCGCTAGCCCGAAGCGTGGACGCTGTCGTCAGCTGCAGCTGCCAGTAAAACCATTGAAATGTGTACATTGTTTCTCAACTATTTTGCCCTGGGTGCGATACCCACGTATTCTCGCGGGAATGGCGTCGGGACGCCCTCGTTATTGCCCCTGCCTACTACTGTACCTATTGTACCGCCATAAGAATATCCCCAAGGCTGTATATCGGAAAATCCACTGTATCCGATTTCAAACCCCCCTCAGAATTTTCATACGGTAAACTTTCTCTCGGGATTCACGTATAAAAAAGGTACCGTACATACCGAGGACTTGAACATGCGATTTTCGGGCGTTTCGATACGCCAGTATGGCTTGTTGATTTTCGCACTTTTGCCAAAAATAAACGTGAAATGGACGTTCGCGCAAGCAGTGATACGTTAGTGTATACTAGGATACATACCAGACGTCTATCGTGCGCTTTGAATGCGAAATTATTTCGTATCATTAAATTTTCTAGTGTAACCGCAGTCTGCCGTATTGACACGCCATGAACGCACACGGCAAATTCACACGTATGCGAACCTGGCGCCCGACTTAAAAATATTTTTATTTTCAAAACGCCATTCGATTTTACCCCGATTGTACCTCTTTGTGCCAATTTCATTTTCGTGCTTACCTCAAAGAATTCGGAATTACGGTGGGGGCAGGGGCGTATTTAGAACCGTTGGCACCCGTTGCTACCTCAAGAGGAGATACAGGATTTTTTTCAAAATTCGCCAAGATGGTAACTCCGTCATTTTTTGAGCTCAAACCTACACTGGGGAACTCATTCAGAATCGTTTATATCCGTTGACCAGATGGCATGGTTTCGATATGTGACAAATTTACTCTGACGTGGCGAAGATAGCGAAGGGACGAATGAAAAGGGACGTGAGTGCGTTTCCCTTGGAACTTCCTTTCGGCCAATCAGAGATACAAGACGCGTATCTGGAGGCTCTCTGTAACGGTGCCTGGCTTTCGTTACGTGGTAACGTAAGGGTCTTACGAAAGATTCTTTCAGTTTTCCATAGCCTGATAATAACCTGGGAGGTAGAAAGGATTTTTTTGTATTTTATAGCTGTTTACGCAGTAAATGGACTAACTAAACTTAGCTTGGAATTTCGTCGATTAGCTGTTTAATGTTGCCGAAGCTACGCGAAGGTAGCCTTATATGTTGCGCGTAGAGTCATGGGGGGCGTGAGAGTGGGGGGATCGACCAATTTGTGCCAAATGACCAAAACAGGGCAATCTTGTAATTGTGCGTAATTACGCATCTCTACGTAGCTGTATATCACGTAACATACGGGTATGCTGTCACACCAAGGGCTCAGCTGAAACTATCTAATTAAACCGTGTTTACACTGTTGCGTTCCGTCACAAATGCAAATTGCTGGATACGCAATAATGATTTATTACTTTTTCTTTATGTCCGACCGTATTATTACGCCCTTTTGGAAACATTTTTTTTACATATCTAAAAAGTTTGTCCGTTGTTCCAGGGTAGTTTGAGGTATTTTTAGGTAACAAAAAAAAAAGATTATTGTCACGGACGGTAATTTTTTTTTCATATTCCCGTAGAAATTATTAAATTCTTCATCGCCAACGGGATCCATCCAGTAGCGGGTATGAAATGTGATCTTTGAAATATTCAAAGTTGCCCGAAAAATATGAACGATGAAAACTTTCCAGCCTACCCTCTCCCCTCTTGCTCTTCGCCCGCCACTCTCTCCATCAACCTTCAATAATCGTTACGCATTACAGTACAGTAAAAAAAAAACAAATTTCCAGAGAATTCGAGTATACAATTTCCTGTCTCTAGGATCGACGGGTGATTTTGAAAAGTGTCCCAACAATAATGAAAATAAGTAAAATCTATTATTACGTGCGGTCAATGAAAAATAAATTCTTTGATATCCCGAATTGGAGCATCAGGTCGATTTTCATTATATCAGCTGTCGTCCCTCTTGAGTTTCCGAGGCACGTCAGCTGACGAGAAAACACGCTTTATATATGTATAGGCATCTTCACCCGGCAAGTTCACTTCCGACATAGAATGTGTTATCGTGACGTTTTTTTTCGCCCCCCTTTTAAGACTTTCCCTTGTTCTCACGTCATACCGACGTTCAACGTAGACGCGGACTCGTCATTAACCATCGTTGTATTTGCAATCGCGTTCGCTATCGGAAAACTGTCAAAGTCACGTGTTCTTTATTTTTATTCAATTTTAATTTTTGTTTTTCCTTCCTTCCTTGCCCCCTACCCCCTCCGCTTTTCCCCTACTCCCAGTCACTTATCGGTCTATCCGTACGTTCTCCACTTCGCGACACTTTATCGGGGTACACAAGCGTGTCATGCTAATTTTACCTGAGCTTTTACGACTGAAGGATCTCGTGGTCGGAGGAACGTAGAGAGGAGCTTGGATCGTCCATTCGTACAGTCGAATGGGTTCACGGATTTCATTGTTAGACGGAACCACCGTATACTAGCTAGTAACACACCCTACATATGTAATCAGAGTGATAACGTAGTGCGCGCTGCGAATGCGGCTTCGAATCCGGGATTTGCCTCGAGGTTGACGGCTGCTGTGTGTGTCACCCTGGCTACGGGCAATGCAGTATAAACGCAACCCGCGACAATTTACATACTCGTACCTGGATGCACGAGGATATGTGAGCGATGGAAAATCGTGCAGGAGACAGAGACAGACTTATGGGTAATTCACGTGTTTAAATGAGAAAGAGAGAGAGAGACCGTGATTTAACGCTCGCGTCGTATTGCTCGTGCAGTGTGGATAGAGAGAAATTTTACTTTTTTTTTGGACTTACGTCTTCGTCTGTCTCTCTCTTACGCACGTCGACCCCCATAAGACTGTCTCTCTCGGACTCACGGCAGGCATAGGAAAATTACAAATGAGAAAGGGTAACCCCTTACTTGTGTGCTCGAATATTTTTTTTATCAGGAGCATCTGCGAACGTTTCTTCCTATCGATTGTACGATCTTATCAAGTGCTTGAGCAAAATGGCCGATCTTATGACTTCTGTCAATTTCGAGCTGCTCGCGTTTATGCCTGGATACGTTTACGCTCCCGTAGCGGCGTCATCGTCCGAAGCTCATTTGCATGCTAATCTCATGATAACGTAAGGGAATAATCCCGATGGTATTTGCTGCACCTAATGGCTTTATGGCATCACTTCGCTTTGCTTGGGATTGCTCGTTGCGAAAAGAAGTTTAAAAAAGTGTTTTTCTACCGGGAGCATTTTTATTTACCTGCAAAACATGGTTAGACTTTGTATAGGACGTTACGGGTAATTTAAGGAATAGCGTGATAATCGAATTAGCATGCGCAATATCTACGTGGGAGGGTAAAATGGCGGATGCCTATAGAAATATTATTTTCCCTGATTCTCTCTCGCCTTTACCCCATCAGTATGTACACTTTAGTACGATAGGGTTGGTGGCAGCGATTCTTATCTTGTTAATTCGACGTAGAACAGGTATAAGGGATTACAAGGATTTCTATTTAGTCTATTATCATTCGAATCTTATTCGCCTGATTGGCCGGGGACTTGCGTCTCGACGCACTCGAGTTGACTGCTATGAAAAAAAATCAGCGAACCAAGAGAATACTCTCGTTATCTGCATTAAGAAATCTACTGGCGCATTGCTATTAGGAAAGATTTTTTTTCTTCTGGTATATCGTTTGCCAGAGGGAAAGAGCTGGTGTATGATGGGTGGAAGGGAGAGAGAGAGAGAGAGAGAGAGACGGAAACGATAAAGAAATCTGGTAAGGGTCCACTCGTGTTGAAATTATGTATATGTATACACTGTTTTTATACATATGTGAATATGTGCATGTAAGTATACACGTATACATATATATTATAACTCGTTACATTGGTATCCCCGCGGGAAATCATGAGCAATTTGTCATTTGTTGATATATCTATATATCCTCTGGGGGGTTGCTAAAGAACTGAAGAAATTTCATATAAGGGCAAGTGAGGATGAATCGAGAAAGAGCCGGAGAAAGTTTTAAGAATCATGAGGAAATAGGGGAAGAGAGGTACTGCGGTGGAAGGAAATTGGGTGGGGGCCGGGGAGGTTGCGAAGGAAGGGTTGGGTTGTCGCTGTGACAAATCGACGTGACCTAACGTATACGTGTGTTGGGGGTTACCTTATTATTTCGAAAATAGAACCCCGTCACTTGGTCTCGAATTACTAAGGGCGCGTTTCAATTGAACCCTTAACACGGTTAACCTTTGCTCGTCTTTGCGTGGCCGCCCCTCGGCAATCGAGCCACCCCACGGTAAAGTCGAATTCTTTTCTTGCTCCTCTTTTTCTACTCCCCCCTCTCTTTCTCTCTCTCTTTTTAATTGACTCTTGGACCATTTTCTCGGCGAGCTTCTCTTACGGATAAAGTACTCGTTACTGGAATTTCTCATTACGCCGATAATAATCGTTGTTAGGAACACGTGAATTTTTCTTCCTCATTTTCTCATTCTCGGATCGGCCTGCAGGAGGACGGTGGTGCACGCGTCCTCCGACAGATAGCGCCGCTGCTTTACGACTGCTCGTAAATATCGCGGGTTACCTCGTTGCGGTTTAACAAATAAAGCGCAACGGATATCGCATTTAAAAAGTTTTTCCGATTTCGTCAAACTTAACAAATTAATTTCGTATATCCCGTTAATGCAGTGCTGTCACAATTTCCAACCTGTTTCTTTCGTTTCCTATATATTAATATTGCCTCGTTGTCACTTTTCATTAATTCCTTCTCGTATTATTTCCTTTGTTGCAGGTGAGCGATTCTTCGTCTGCCCAGAGCCCTAATCCGCAATACGATATTACCGACCGAGGCAAAGTTTTTACCGATTACCCAGAATACACCGAGGAACAACGTTACCGATCGTCCTCGGTGATCCCGGAACACGTGCTGCAGCACAAGAATTACGTATCGCTGCCGGTGACGTAAATAGCCGTATCATTAATTTCGCGGTTGGCCGTACTGCGCTTAGGCTAAACAAAAGGAAAAAGAAAACGAAAGCAAAGTTCCCGGTATGGCGCAGACTGCGAGAATGCGTGCTGGAACTTTTACAGCGGTTAATCCGTTAGAAAAAAAAAACTCTTGACCGACGTTCCCTCGAGAGGGATAGGAATGAGGGGGGGGGGGGGAAACCACGAAAAGAGCAAGCTTGCCGTTTACTAGGATTTCAGGAAAATTATGGCTATAAAATGGCGGACGTTATAACGCCGAGAGGGTTTTCTAAGTGAGTATATATGGCTGGCACACTGGTATAAGGGTACTTTGATATAGCTATGGTCGTATTAAGGGAATGGCTAGAGCGTATACCCCCTTGCGGTGGCGTTACTTTTCGCCTCGGTCTTCTTATTTACCCAGGTTGTTATAACCTCTGTATGTACTCCATCGGCCACGTGCGCACGTACCAGACAACACCGTTACGTCCTCTGTACAACCTTTGCAAATCCTCGTCGCCGAGCAACCGCCGCCTCTTCTACATGGTAGTTGCGGCCTGTTACGCGAGCTACCGAACGCCATGAAATTTAACGCTCGCAGAAATCGCGCTCGGGCTTTACGAGTCGGTGGGATTGCTCGGTCGTGGGTCGCGCGGATGACGTTTTGTAAAATGAAAATGCGCCTTTGCCCCCCTCCCCGGGGAACGCTGTAGAAAATTCCTTGCCGCTCTTACGATTAAGCATAGCTACGTCTACGTACATGCCGTTCCGAAAGGTATATTGTTATCGATTTCGAAGCACGGAGCTCCTACGATGCACGTGACAAGATCCATTGAAGCATGAAATTTTACGTTAGAGGCTGTAGAGGCTGATTTATGTTTATCTTTTTTTCTCCCCTTAATGCCGAAAGTAAATTAGATTCCACACTGATACGTACACAACGTGTTTTTTTTTTATTTTTAAGAGCAGCGCGTGCAACATGATACGCACGTGTAAGGTACCTACTTCCTGAGACGACGCTTACGCTCGTTTCACATGGGTAGGATCTTTGACCTATGACCCCATCTGGCTACTACCTGGAAAAGTATACGGTCGAAGGTTAAAGCTAACGTTACGAGGATTACGCTAGGTAGCCAATCCACCGAATAAAGATTAGCCAGGCGACTTATTTTACCTCGGTCGGGACCGGGAGGGCGGGGGGGGGAGGGGGGTGCTGGAAAGAGGGGCGGGGTCAGGGTGCGGTTCGTGCATTACAGGATAAGCTTGGCTAATTTATCTCAGGGTGCTTGTGCGAGTTAAAAATCACTTGGGATTTTTCTCGAGTGGAAGTTGCTGCTGTGGCTTTGGCTCTTGTCCCTCCCCCTCCCTCCCTGCCTGGCAACCATTCCTACCCCTCGTTGCGAGTAAGGCAATCGCTTAAAGTGCCTTACGGATACGTATAAGTCATTTTAGAAAAAGTTTACTTTTTTAAAAATATTTCTTAAACTTACCTGCAGCCGTTACGAATGTTGTCCATTTATATATTTAATATCTATTCCTCCTGCTAATACACTTAGTCCGTCCCTTGGTATATGTGGGTTAGATTTTAACCTGGAAAGTTCCAATTTACCGAATACTTTCATTATTGCTGTATACGGACGTTCTCGAAGAATGTAAACAAGCGCCCCGAAGATCGTTCATTTTAATGAGAAGACGCGTATCGTCCGTGTCTTAAGCCTCGCGTCTTGTCTTCCACTTGACGCGTTTCCCGACCCCCTTTGCAGCAAGGAGACACGTGACAGCTCTAGGAGGCACTTCACGTGTGTCCTCGTGAAAATTAATTATGCGAACTCTCAGCCACGTGTACCGGCATAGTCATACGAAGATAGGCAGTGGTTACAGCACACACAGGTCAGCCGGAACGACAGAAAAATTATCGAACGCGTCTCTTTCGATCAGTGACTATATCTATACGCTCATATAGGTATACACTTGCAGTTAAAGTATTCCCTCGTTATAATCCCGACGATTCATCCCGAAAAATTCAATTTGAACGTCATTCGTCTCGAAGTCAGTTGTATTATCCTTGGATTGGCAGCACTTGTCACGGTACGCGCTATACGTGCACTCAGCGATACCCAGGATGCTCTGTTCGCCGTCGAATCGTCCAAGTGCCGTGAAAAATTAAATTTCGATAATCCGCAGCTAAGCTCTGCCAGCGATAAGTCCTCATTTTACTTTTTTCTTTTACTCTTTCGACTCTCGCCGGGGAATTACTCCGGGGTTCACGGTTGACCAAGTTCGCTGTATAATTTTATCATAACTCGAAGATTGTCCTTCTTGGAAAATTCAGGCTAGACAATGGAAGAGGAAGTTCGGCCGGGACGAGGGAGGCGGGGGGGGGGGGGGCTCGCAGCTATATCTCTCGGTTATTCCCGAGGGTTGTCATCTTCGTTTCACGACTGTAGCAAATTCAACGGCGCCTCCGCTAGACGGGACTCCCGGTTTTTTCCTCATTTATTTTAGAATAACGACACGAGCCATCGGTAACACGTGATCCGGTCGTCGAATCTCGAGCTTAACGAAACGATCCTTGGCTTCGTGGAAGAGAGGTACAGTACGTGCGATATATACGAGTCGGACAAGAATGTCGGAGGGGAGGGGACCTTTAAGAAGGCTCATACAGTGCATACGTGATAAGTCTTACACGCGTGCGTTACCCCGTTAACGATTCGTCCCTCTACCCTGTGTACGTAATAACTTGCTTGCACAATCGTTATTGCAGTTACTCACGTAATTGCAAATTTTTCAAAGTAGGCTGCCTGCTAAATACGTCACACTTCCAGGTATCCGTAATACACACGTGTATGTAAAGAAAATAATTAGACTTGTCGAAGGTATAGCTCGAAGACACGACAAATTTAGGGGCATTCACAACAGCAAGCTAATGCTTTTTTTTTTAAGACTACCACCTTGGCACGTCACACCGTTGGAGATCTTAGCTAAATCTGTCCCAACGAAACGTTCCTAAATCCATCACAAATAGAGCGAATGCCTAGCATCGGAATAAAAGAATGTAAATAAATTTCGTGTGACGGTCTCCTTTATGGTTCCTCGAAGCGGTCGTTACGCTTGAAAATTGTTTGAGGACAGTCCCCAGAGTATACATTCGTTCTCAAACGTTGCATAATTCAAACTGTCCCCGAAGTATACTTTTAACATAAATATATGTAACTGTAGATGTAACGAATGAAAGGCTGCACCACGACTCCGTTAAATGGGACCAAAGACTTTTAGTACAGATACGTTTGACGCCATGCCACCCTTAAATTCGATTAGGGTTGAAAACGCCGGCAGCCATACAACCTCAACGTCGCGGTCGGATAATCCTTGCAGTGCTCCTACCAAGTGAAGCCTCTTCGAGGTTACGTTGCTTCTGGGTATATATATATATATATACCTAACCTCCTACGCGCAGAATGTACGTGTATCTACAATGCTTGTAGCCAGTAACGACTCGGTTCTCCTTCCAGTCCCTTTTCACTCCCTTTTCAGTAACATTTCTTATATATATATATATTTGTATATATACATAGATTTCCTTTATTCCATTCCTTTCTCGCTTCTCTATGGAAATCCTTTCGTCTACACTCGTCCTTTTGACTCTCCGTGGCCTTTACTCCCTTGTACCCATAAACGTATGTATACACGTATACCCTTTCTTCCTCTGTGCTTTCGGCAGCTCGCCGTCATCGATCTGCCGATACTTTGGGCTTTCGTGCGATTAGCCAGCAAAAGTTCCAACGCTGTGAGAGAAAGAGGGAGAGAGAGAGAGAGAGAGAGAGAGAGAGAGAGAGAGACTCGAAAAAATTAGAGTTTCACTCCGTCTCTGTAAATGCCGCCTACCCGTCTTTACTCCCACCCCCCCCGGTAAATGTCCGAAGTTTACCTTCCGCAATTTCGAACTCTATATCAGACTGTCTCAGAAGCAGATATCCGCCGATGATGTAGAAAACTGTGATAAGACGCCCCCCCCCCCCCGGGGGGGGATTAGTGACTGGACTATAATCCATACATAGACTTACGCGCGCCCGTGTATATATATATATATATATTTGTCCGTTACGTTTACAGAATTTCTTAAATTATTTTACCCCGTAAGAATACCTTAGGATATTCATGTAACGGGTCTTTTTCATTTGCACGGTAAAATCTGCACGTTTCATAAAGCTAAAGTCTTCCGCGGCTCCGCCAGAATGGCGCTCGGATCGAATGGTCGATGTTTGCACTTTACTTTAACCTTCCTCCTTCCCTGCCACAATAGGATTGCCTCTTTCGGTATCGTCACGGCAAAGCCAACGCGCCTCCGATTCTCTCTCGTGGTGCCTCGCTAGGTTATTCCTGGACCGTTTTTATTGCGGCCGACTCGCATCGATTCCTCGGAGAGCGACGAACGGCTTTGGGTGGCTCAGGATATATCGTCTTCTCGCGATCCCTTCTCCACGTGACGCTATCGAGGGGTAGGCTTCCACGTATAGGCACTATACACCAGGATCCTCGGCATTGTACCTTTCACCCGAAATAATTAACCATCGCCTCCGCGGCACTCACGGTATTACGAAGTAATTATCATTATGCTGAAACTCCGGAGCACCGGGAAACCTTCACTCGGCATTTAATGGGTCGGCTTGCGGCCGGTATAATACAGGTCGGGCATCACAAAGTCACTCACTGAATGACCAAGTTAGGGGCAGATATGGTATACGCTATGATTATCGGTACCAATGATGGTAGGATTATGTATATACATACATATATATATATATATTATAAGGTATAGCAGAGCTGGGTTGTATAGTCGATGCACGAGTGAAATTTCTTAAGGAATTTTACGGTGATGGGAGGGTGAGGGGGGGTTTTAAATCCGTATAGATTTTCGTTTTGGTACTTGACAAGAAAAAAGATATCGATAAAGGGATTGAGATTGAAAAAAATAAGAATGAAGATAAAGGTCAAGGGTGGAGGTACAGCGCTTTTAAGCTTGATCCGCTGTTCGTTTAACGTCGTTTCGCGATCCTCTTCCCCTTGATTCAACGTTACGGCAAAAGACCGGATGGCACTTCGAAATCAAAATCATCCTCTTCGACGTCGAGCGTCTCTCCGCCTACGAATTCATTTACCGGAAACATTCCCGCCGCTCTCTCTCTCTCTCCCCCCTCTCCCCCTCTCTTCTTGCGTCTGTCGACGTGGTACGACTCTCCCACTTCGCGTCTTGGGCCCACGTCCCCGGGCGAGGGAATCGTCCCACCGAGCGATGCCGCGTGGATTTCACCGGCTCCCGTCGGTCGCCGAGCGGCGCAGAAAATTTTAGCGACAATTTTAACCAACGACAACAAAACAGTGTGGAGAACGCACAATCCGACCTCGTAAAAATGGTATGAAAAGGACGCGCAGAGCGCTGTAGAAAATGGCCACCAGAGTGAGGAAAAGCGATACCATAGTAAGAGTACCTTTACATTTATAAGAATATATATATACATGTATAACAGTGTACATATAGATGCTACCTAGAAAGGGCTAAAGCGACTCTTCTCCTTTTGTTGCTTTGGACGCGTTCTCGCGCGTATAATATGTAAAGTAAAAGCCGCTCGCATTACGGTTATTACTCTTCAGAATTGAATTTGCCAGGGCGCGGTCGGGTTCGCAATGTCGTCACCGCGCGGTCGCACGACGGCTACGAGCAATTGGAACGCTATAGATATACCAGCTGTGCTACGTGGAACCGTGGCCCCCCTCCCCTTGCTCCGTAAGGGTAACGCAGTTTGCATCTCTTTGAGGTTACTTTCGGCGCAGTTACCACTCGAGGGGTTTCGAGCTCTGGCATCGCATAAGAATCGTCCTTATTAAGCTTTGTTTTATCTGGGCGGCGTCCCACTGGCACTCTCCGTTCTCATTTCACGTCCTTGTCGCGGGCATGCTCTCGTGGTCACTGTGTCCTTCTCTGACTCATCTCTTTCTTTGTCTCTTCTTTCCGATACTCACAACCCCCCACGAAGGTTCCAGTAACAGTGGTAACGGAATCAAAGGGATCCGGGTACGTCTGCTCGCCTGGCTACTACGGCAGTCTGGGACAACGTCTGTCTGGCCTGTGTCGGGCTGCTACCTACTTTCTCTTTCGTTCCGTTACTTTAGCCTAAGACGACCTTAAGGGTCTGCCGAGGAGCCTTATTCAAGGCTCTAATGGCCTTTTGTTTATTCATTCGCTAGCTACCTGGGTATATACGGCTACGCACAGTTCGGCTTTGCCAATTCTTCTTCCACTCCGGTCACCCGGGACTTCACCATCGTCATTGACGGCTGCAGTCACTCTGGTGATTGGGGGGCGGGGGGCGGGGTGTATACGTAATGTTTATTCCCCTAGTTTTTCCACGTTCGAAAGCCGTACTGGATACCTTTTCTTTATTCTATACGCTAACGACCACCTTTGTTTATTCATCCCCGACATACATGCTGGTACTCCCTTGGCTGTAGCGAGAAAAAAAACCTTGAAGCGCTCGCTCATGTCCCCTCCCGCCTCCCTTTCACTCGATAGTCTGCTGCTGCTTATCTGCTCGCGAAGATTAATCTCCTGCCATCACCTCGAAGCGGACCTAAACGAGCGGCCGACTATGGCGAACGAGAACGAGGACTGCCGATTAAGTTTCCTTCGCGAATCCTCCCCGCTGGCCCTTGCCACCCTTACATACATTGAGGCCGCACCTAAATTTTTACCTTTTTACAAGAGCTCTATGCTCAAATTCTCCTAGGGATTTAAGGGCCCTGTCCTATATACTCCCCTCGGGCTAATTTTATGATATTGAAATTCTTGGAATTTCTCTTTTTATTTATTATATCTTATATTTCAATTGTTTAAGGGAATGCGAATTAACGACACTCGTTCGCTGTCTTCCGAGACGTTTATTGAATCGGGTGTTTATACGGGTTATAAAATTTTTTATTTTTCAGCATTTTTTCCCTCTATCCTTATCCGAGTCTCGCGTAAGGGTTGCTGTACGATCGTATTTTTTTTCTTTTATATTTCCTTCGAGACGAAATTTCTAACCTTTCGGGTTACGCAAGGACCAAAGACGGCGTCTGCTTCAACGAGCCTGGCTCGAGCCGCGCGAAAGCTTTATCCACCGGTAACTTGTTAGCGAGATGGTAAAAGAGTAAATGTACGCGGTCACACGGTTTAAGAAGAATAAAGAGCCGAAAAAGGAAAGGTACAAACCTCTTGTCGTTTTGTAAAAATAATATTCTCGTAGAAACTCCTCGCGCGTAGTCAGAGTCAAACGAGCCGGGCGGTCTATGTGAATTAAATTAATTATCGTTCGCGTGACGTACTTTATGAGAGAAAAATAAAGAGCCGATAGGGGCGCGCGCGTCGCCCGCTCGAAAACGCAGCCCCGGTTCTGTGCACGGCGGTATGCTCCGTTATTACCATTATCAGTAAAAGCAAGGTCGAAAGAATAATTTACACGGAGAACGAGAGCGGGAGCACCGGCCGTAACCCTTGAGAAACCCAGGCTGTTTTGTGATTAATTTTTTTTCCACCCCTACCGCCTTACAATAATTTCCCGTTTCGCTCGACTTAATTTGCCTTCTCGGGAAAATGGTATTTTCCCTTTTTCTTTTTTTTTATGAAATTTCATCCCCCCCCCCCCCCAAACCCTGTTACTACTCCTCTCACTACGTAGGGTTATCGTCCTCTTATCCATCGGCCTCCTCCTCTTTCTGATACATACGCCTATCCGATTCCTACGCAGCCAAGCTAACCTCAGCATCTCTTCTAGACGTTGTATACATATGTGCATAGGTTATGTACATATGTATAACCATAGAGCAACCAGGACTGCCGGGACGCCGCTCGAGCAGCACTTGGCTCGCCAAGTGGTTTTGTTCGCGGTCGGGCAGGAGTTAGCGCGGTGAGTCGCTCGCAAGCATGTCGGTGACGCTGATTGATTACCAGTTGGCCGGGGAGCAGGAAATAATATTATCCGGCGGGGTTACGCGAGCAAAAACTTGTGTTTCCCTTAATTTTGTGAAACTGATCGATCCTCCTCGGATGGCTTACACTTTTACGCGAGGGATCCAAAGGATGCATACACTTTACGAACACATACCGCGTGTTGACTGTAGCCGAAGGTGGGGACGCTTGACGCGTGTCCTTTTTTTTGACATTTTATATTTAGGGATATATTTCATGTATTCTTTGTATACGCGTTAACCGAGGCCTGTGTGTTGTTAACACATGTGGATAACGCACAGGTACGTCACACGGGTATCCGTATCAGGATGTGGCACAGGAGTCGAACTTTGATACGCGTAATTAAAATAATGGCTCGGTGCGGTCGTGTTCGTATGTGGAATATGGGTGGTTCAAGGGATTTCGGAAATCCCGGACCGAAGTGGAATGTATTTTGCTCGTAACGTCTGTAGGATTTTCAAATAGAATGAAACGGATGTGTGTTAACTCTATAGGGTGATAACGATTGGTCCGAGCCTCGAACGAATTAGTTCTGCCTTGGGATCGTCGACTAACGGGTGATATGATATGCGTGTGCATACGTATATTGTGCTTTCTCTATCCGCCGATTAATTAGGAAACTGCCGATAAATTTGACCTTGTTATTTCTGAATCGATTATATTAATCCGGGGGGGTTCAGGGCTTCGCGTTCTCTAACCCTCCTATTGGTATTGATTCCTACGGAAGGAATTCTGACCCTTAATGTAACAGAGCATGCCTTCCAGTCACTATTGGCGATTCGTTCCTTATTGTAGGGTGGCTGGTAGTGTACAGCCTCTGCGGAGCAAAATAGTGCATGTATGCCTATATGTGTTACCTATTGTGCTATATGGATATATATACATATATATACAAATATTGTGAACGTATCTGAAAAAGTTGTTATCTGTAAAAGTCCTTAGCCCTGTGAGTCGTTTTCACCCCAGCAAACTGAGGGTTGTTCTGCACGCCAGTCGTTTGCTAATTTATACGAGATTATGATACTTACTCCCCCCCCCCTCCCCCCGGCGACCCCTCGCGGTCACTATCGCAGTCGGGGTTGACGCGACCCGAGCGCGCCAGTGTGCACTCGCGGACTGCGATAGAAGGGTGTAAGAGGGGTGGGACTCCGGGGGGAGGAGTGGGTGGGAGTACAGGGGGATTAAGAGGGGTTGGACTGACTGCCGAAACGAAGGGATCGAACGCAATCCATCACAAACCCTGATTTCTGAGATATCACCCTCAGCGCCCTTCTCACGTCAATCCCAGGGCCCTTCTGTTTCCTCCCTTAGCTTCTTACCTTTTTGTTCCCTTTTTTGTTTTTCACTTCTCTACCCCCTCTGGCATTTCTTACTCTCGGAGTTCCTCTCCCACCCCCCGCTCCCCCCTCGTTCTTTTTCCCGGGTACTCTAGATATTGGTACACATCCCTCCCTTCATTCTCCTATCTCCCACCCTTCATCACTTCTGGCTTATTATATCGCGAGATACCAATTTCTCGTGGTCGTTTCCTCGATAAAGATTTTCCTAGACCAATTTCCACCTTCCTTCTCGGCTAACCTAACCGTCTTCTATCGTTTCCTGCGCCAATCCGCAAGGGGATGCGACCCCATCATCGGCGCCAGCCCCTTTAACTATTTTCTTCGTTTACTCGTCAATTCCATTCTCGCACGTAAACCGGTCCGATTCCATTCAGCGATTCCATCCTGTACAGGTTTTGTCTTCTTACCTTGTCGGCGAGTCACTATGATTTTTTGTTTTCACTGATTGTGAACAACCGTCCGAGGTTATTTGTGTGCGTAAGAAATTAAGCTACCCGGGTGGAAAAATTATATCGAGGAATTCGTGTATCCGCAGGTATATCGAGTTTTTAATTTTTCGAGGTTATGCGTCTGGCGCGATGCTTCACTCGTTCCCCATGTTCAACGCTGTTACTTGACGTAGGCCGAGGTTGACTTGGGTTCACGTTTAACGTCGTCGCGATTAATTTTCATATAGGAATTAAATTTTTACCGTTAACACGCACAATGGACTTCTTGACGAACGTATACGCGTCATCGCGTCGCTGTAGAAAATGAATTCGTCTGATAATATTTTACGAGATTAGGGCAAATCGCGCGAAGTCGACGGTAATTTCCAGTGCGGTTAAGAAATGGGTTAAGGGCTAAATGTTTTAAACGACCGAGTCCGTGTCGCTGACGAGGGTCCTGAGTTACAAGTGACGTTACTCGAACGAGGCGTCATAGAAGATTACGGCCCACTTGGATCATGTTTTTTTTGTTTTCTCTACATAAACCAGTGGTTGTTCATTTTCAGTAACGGAGACATGGAATTTATCGTAAGATTCAAATCTTTCGGGACTTACATGTAGGAAGTATGTTGCTTGTAAAACCTTGGCGTCGTTTCTGCATTATACTGTCTGTATGTGTATAATGGGATGCACATATGTATACAGGAATACCCGACGAGTCCGACAGGCTCCTCTTATTCCCTTACGTTTTGTTTTTGTATATTTTTAGTTTTTCATTTTTTTTTGTTATAAAAAAATTATCTCTAGCCACAATGCGCAACGGGGCTGTATTCACGTACGGCTTTACATTTCACGTTTCTAGGACGGTTATTACAGAATCATGAAAGCGGAAAAATTAGCTTCCTGCCATAGGCATAGAGGGGGCTGGACGCGAGCCCCTTCTCTGTTACTACGGCCCTGGGCTTCCTCGCATCGGTCGGTTTAATGAAAGTCGAATGCACGCCAGCGGCCACTGCGCGGCTTTCCAGATGAAACCTTTAAACTCGGATCTTCTCGATATCAGTTATAACGTACACTTTCAAAAGGAAACGTGGAATTCATTCGGGATCGTGGTAAACCGCAGGACCAAAGGCCCTAAAAGCTTTCTCTTCTTTTCACTCTCTCTCTCTCTCTTTCTCGCTACCTTCCTCGTTCTTTTAATCTAACCCTCTAGTCTGGCTCCCCTACCTCAATACTCTCAGTGGATTTTCACGAGTCATACATTAATTAGAATTTTCACTAAAGGAAAAGATCTGACTCAGTCTCCCGATATCAAGAACGAATCCTTCCTGATACTCGGCTACGAGGATACTTCAATATTTCGTTATACGTGTACATTTAGAATCTAGTTAGCCCTGAAGTCAGCCGCTCTTGCGAGTAACGATATACGTGTCGTAAGACGAATCCCCATGAAGTAAGTCGAGACACGATTATTAACGAGATTTACAGTCCTTGGTCTATGTCGATATAACAATCGAACGTGCCTAACCTAAATCGTACACGTGCACGATAAACAATATTTTAAAAAATACAAAATATGACAGCGTGAAATACACTGAATTTCAATTTAATCTTCGTTGAAATGCGTTGTAGTATTGCGCAACATCGGTGCACGTGTTCACAGTCCTTCCGCAACGATGCTTCGACTGTCTCCTATTCCACGAAGGATTAAAATCGGCCGGTATAGCAGATTCCTAGGGGGTGAGTTTGAGGTTAAACAAACAGTCCGTCAAAGGAATCCACTGTTCTACCATTCGGTATTGATCCGTTTCCGCCTGACCTTGGACACCTTTCTAGCTACGTATTCGCAGGGTGTGTACTGCACGTTCCGCGTTAAATGAAATAGCTGTAGGGATATGTGGGTCGTGGCTGCTGAGTTCCTGGCATTTTCCTCTGCGTTCGACCCCCCCGTCTTTCCCCCTAGCACGTTATAGATACGTAGAATGACGACTTCTATGCCGTCATACCGAACGGTCATTGTATCGGAAAACCGTTTAGAACGATGTTCACTGCCCTCGTCGAGTTTGGTTACACGCTCATCCACATTCCCTACGTGCCTCGACCTGGTGCCGGCGATCGTTAAACGAATCTGCCACTGGGTATAACGTTGGAAGGATAACGGTAAACTTTTGTTGTGCCTCGAAGTTCTGAGATAACCCCCCCTCCCCCTTCGCCGTCCCGCCCCTGACAGTGTCGTCTAAGTCACGTTTTTATGTAAAAGAATACTTTTTTTTTTCTTCTCCAACCAACATGGAAAATTAACAAATTTAATTGTAGCCCCGAGTGTACACCTTCGGGTACACCCACCACGCGCACTAGTCCTGACCTCTTGTATCCCGTTGGCTGATTTCGCTCCGTAAAAGTTCCCTCGTAAAGTCCTACGGTACCAGCTCGAAGGAAAGTTTTCACCCGGTAAATATCAATTAGCCTGGACTAACGTTATCCGGAGTGCGTTGCGCCATCTTTGGTACAAGCGAAGAATCCCCAACGACTTCAGGAAATTGTGGGGTCGTGTTGCTCTGTGTATTCGCGGGTTCTTAAATAACTATGTGCGATAATTGTATACGTGACCGAACAATATTTATCTATTTTGCTAAACAGAGCCCGGTGATATCGTTCGCCTATTGCCTCGATTCGGAAAGACAAACAGCTCTGAGAAAAGGATCAGTTAATTGCGTCGAAATGGCCAGGCTGTAATTTCAATGGCAAATGGCGAAGGCAAATGGGCTAGTATCGTTGGAAAGCAAATACATGGCAAAGGTTTCGGAATATTGAACGAAAGTACGAAGAGCATCGAAATCCCCTGAGCACCTCGTTGGAATTTTACTTCGCTTCTCGTTTCTTCGTGGCTGACGTAGGAAGTCTGCTGAGAGTGACATTATGCTATATAGCACCACTAGCACTTTGAACCTTGAGCACTCTGTGAACTACGCTGTTCCTATCTCTCTCTCTCCCCTTCCCTCTCCCATTATTATCTTGCTCCTGTTCCTTTCGTTCCTTCAGTTCGTCAAGCTGAATCGATCGAGTTTTCGTACTATACCTGTTCCTTTTAGAATTCGCCGATTCTCTTGTCCTCCAGGAGTCTCCTGGACGCGAAACGATCTTCGGGAAGATTCGTTGCCGATAGAAGTCGTGGCAAATGCACTCGCGTAGATCTTTACTTTGGACAGCAGAGAAACGAAGGCGAAGAAGCTTTTCTCTCCTGACTGCGAGAGTCTCAAGCTCTATTGACTGTAGGAGGTATCTCTCCGCGGGGTTCATAACTATATGTATATTCGTATTACGTTGCCTTAAAAAGTTTACGTACAATTGGAGTAACGTAGATCGAAATGAAAAATAAAATTTTATGGCTTTCGGCTGCTTACGACTTTAATTTCGCAAAGCGTTATACGAGAGCCGCGTCATTTGCTTCGTTAATTCGAACGTATTACTGTCGCTTTATATACTGGATTCAGCTAATGCGGTATCCGTTCCAGTAAAACCGTTTCATTAATTTCCTCGTATTTCGGGAAATGCATCGGCATTCAATGCGCCTGTGAATAGTTTCAGGATAGTTCACAATGAATTTTATTAGTATATACGTAGCATTGTAAAAAGGATATATACATATATACATATCAAGATGAAATTTTATTTTTTACATATGTTGTATCGTACGTATGTTTGGCATAAGATCATAGAGTCCCTTGAATTTTTTTTAACGAGCGTTAAACGCTCCGGAATTTAGGAGGGTGGTTGATGGGCAACTTGGAATATGTACTAGCGGAGAGTGAATTTGCTACAGTGTATATTTATGATTCTTCGTTTAATCAGGAACACGCTGAGGGTAAAGTCGACTCGAGAGAAGGGTAGCTATAGCGGGTGAATAAATTGTAACCAGTCCAAAAGGGGTAATTGTAGGACGGTATCCCGTGTGACTTGGATACATGCACGGTATGTTATTTGGGGACTCTTGTAAAACTGTGAGAGCTCGTATACCGATTGTCAGAATTCTCGGGAGCCGGGCATAAATTTCATCGTTCTACGCTCCTGGGGGAGGGATCGGACACGAGCACGACACTGAGAGGGTTGGAAAAGTGGGAGAATATGAGAAAAGCTCTCCCTCTGGGTCCCAGTGGCGACCGGTGCTTTACCACCAGAAGCATTACTTCTCGTCCTGGAGATGTTTGCGGACTGGTGAACTAAAGGAGAATCACGAGTGTCGGGAGAAGCCAGGATATCATGCAGGAGGAACGAAGCGAATAGAACCGGTGCGATCGAACGTCACTAGGAGGGATCCGCTGGAGAAATAAGTTCCTTTGGGTCAATGTACACATATGAGTCAAAACACGTCAAACCGGACGAAATCGACCAAAAATTTTCATCGATCCTTTCGATTAGGGTGAAATAAATTAATCAAACAATTTTTTTTTATTTTTAATATTTCAAACGTTATTCCAAGTTGAAATTTGCCCAAAATGCCAAAAACCGTCACACACGCTCTCCTTTAAATATCCATATCGTAGGTTCTATTTGTCTGATGAATTTGTCCCTGGGCTCATTCAAAAGAGCTGGAGTTGGGCTTCCATTTCATGCTGCTACATATTTTATTATAACAACAATTGAAGATTTTTATAAATAATTTTCAAACACGATTTTCATCACCAAAACCGCGCTTTAAAATTCCCCAAAAAATACGAACGTATTCCTTGATAAATTTTCTATAAGATAGGTGAGTTTCAAATTGAAGAATCAATGGAGAGTATTTTTTAAAATATTAATAATCGAGCGGAGGCGCGCGTACACGAAGGGTCCGCTATGTGAGACAGTCCTTTTCAGAGACCCCATTAGACTGGAACGTGCGTTCAGGCTATCTACCTGCATTGAACGCCAGGCTGGCGCGCTTTCGCTCGAATATTAATATTTAAAAATTTCATTTATTCACCCATAGAATTCGTTAAATAAAATTTACAATAAACGAAAGGATCGATGAAAAAAAAGGTCTCTGGTTTGACGTGTTTTTATTGATATATGGAGAGTCGTTCCTGGAACGTCTGGGTCTCTCGGAAAACCAGGAAAAATAGGAAAACCCAAAGGGGTGTCATTGTCCCTGGTACGATGAGGTTTGAATGGGATCAGGGGGGGTGGGGAGGGAAAGGTTGAATCAGCACGTCAACAAGGGAACCGCACTAGAGGGAAAAGTACTGGGAACCGTATTATAGTTACCCATTGGGAACGTGAAGATTTCGGCGCCTTTTGTTCCTTACGTCGTTTCAGAGCCATTGCGATTCTGCTGGGCTATAAGGAAGAAAACGGGACTTAGGAGGGTTCGCGGCTATGTTCAGATTGGACACACTGTGTTTTCTTAAACTCGGTTTAATTGTTATCAGGCCAAGATAAATATACGAGTGCCAAGGGAGGGAATGTTCTTTCGCAATTATAATAGTGAACGGGACTCGTTACGTCACCCTACCTTCGAAAGTTTACTCTCATACCGGTTAAATTCCTGGAGGACGACGGGAACGACTTACTCATTTATAATTCACTGTATTCCGTCGTTCCGCCAGCTTCACCCTTGTGTCATACATACGTAACGGTTTCCCATGCTACGCTTCCACTGTTTGCCGTAACGCGGCGCTGCTCGTGGCCTATGGAATGTATATGAGGACGACAGAGCTGCCATCTACATTTTCTCCTACGCTGTTCCTCGCCACCTATCCATACCACTGCCTTCTTCTTACGTCCATTACACACAGTTATCCTGCCGACTTGGAGTCTCTATACTTGTGTGCTGAGGGCGGTCGTAGCCCAGTGGTTAGGGTAGCGGGGATTCACGACGGAAAGATTTCGGGGTTCGCGCCCAGCTTCCAGCGGCATTCGCCAATGGGTTTTCATATGAAAACTTAAGTGAGTATTTATACGGATTTTCGCCCAACACTGTTCGGATTCGGTGTATAAACTTTGTAGGTCCTCACGATGACTTGAATAAGGCCCGTCTCGCAAGGACCATCGCCATCTATTGTCAAACTTCCAACCTTGATTATTAGAGGACCAGTTACTGGCAAATGTCCCCCATTGGGGATACAGCCATAAGGAAAGGAGGGAAGGAAGGATACTTGCGTGCTCTCTCTCCTCTCTCACCGAGAAGCAGTAGAAGCCTAGGAGGAGGCAGTGGAACGAGGGCGCCGCCACCATCTATCTGGCAGAACTTAACCCTCGTTTGTTCAACTAATGGCTGGGTCGACCTTCCGGCGTAATACGACTTGCTTGCCCTACTTATCCCGTCCGAGACCCCCCTCTCCCCCTACTGCCATATCGCTATGCTGCCAGTTACTTTTTTTTTCGCGACTTTTATATACACGGCCTTTCTCATTTTAGGGTTAGGTTCGACAATTTTTACTACAACTCTTAACACTCCCATCTGAGATTTCGATAGGATAACTCGTTTCGTGTGACTCGTGCGTTTGGGAAGAAAGATCTTTTTTGTTTAAAACAAAAAAATAAAGAAAACGAAATCAGAAACACTTTCATCGGCAGCAGGTTAGCCACGTATTTAATTGCACGCCTAACCTCAAAAACGTGAGAAAATTACGCCGTCCCAGTGCGCTTAGTCAAACACTCACTGGTTTTGCTTGGATTTTTCACGACGCGGCGAGCTCTTCTCTTAATTGTTGTAATTTGAATTTACGCCCCGGGGAATATCGGTCTCTGGACTTGCCAACTTTTACCAGTCGGTTCGGTACGTGCTCCTGTTTTAATTACATTCTCGCGGGAGTGGTTGCTCAAATTGCTAAAAGAATAGCGGGACGTATTCTCTCACGGCGTATTACATACCCATACTGTTATGTAATATCCAGGTACATGGCTCTGGTATAACTGAAAATACATACTTACATCGTACACGATCCGCGAGATCTTGACGTCACAGCTAAATAATAGGAAAGTCTTTTAAATTCACCTGGTTCACGATCACACGTGATATTTGTAGCTTTACCAGAGTTATGTTTCACTCATCGTCCATTCATCCCCACCTCATTTCCTCCGTCAGGTATCAACGGATATTCAGTTCACTTCCTGGGTATCGACTACGAAGCCCCTTACCAAAACTGTCTGCTTCGAATATTAGCCGGGACTCGAACCTCGTTGGAAAACTGTTTTATCCCGTGAGAATTCACTCGAAATTGACGTTTCCTATCTTCAGGTCACTTCGGATATCTTCGTACCTGAGTGTTACTTTTAAGTTGGTACCAGAAGGGAACCAGCTAGCTTTGCCTCTGTATATCCGTCTAGCTGGGATTTATGGAGGAATTTAAAAAATGTCACGACCCTTACCTAAGCCAGCAAAAGCTCTGAACCAAAGTAACGGCTGGTACGGTATACGTAGACTACTTATGTATATCCAGAGCGACTCTCGTTACCCCCAGGAGCCTCGAACGACCTCTGGTCCAGGTAAAATTTAATCGCAACAAGTATGTGAAAGGGGAATGATTTCTTCAGGGTTCAGGAGGTCACCGCTAGTCATCCTCTATTTCAATGAATTGTTCTATTCCTTAGTCTGACGGTTACTTATTCCTTTGTACGGTAGGAAATTGATTCTGCGTTCTCTTTGACCGAGCTTTTCTTTCGTCTATTCGTGTTGTCCCATCGACCTCTCTCGTACATGGGAGCTTTCGTTAGATCGACGTCGTAATCGCTTCCTTCAGAAATCCTTTGAACGCTCCGGATTATTTTTCCATTCGTGGCTCCAAAGCGAGGATCGGAAATAACTTTGAACTTTATTTTCAAACTTTTAATTCATTACTGAATTATATTTTTTTTAACGATATTTTTAACCTTTCAACGTTGATAGACAATTTTCGTGATGGGCCAACGTTTATTTTGAGATTTTCATTCGTTTATCTGAATTTACGGTCACCATGTAGTGGACGGATTTTATGTAAGATTCATATGAGAGCCCAGCAATTTGCTTACAGAGGCTTATCAGAGGTTGTTATCTGCGTATATCATGCGTGTTGTGTTATCAGTCCAGAAGCTCATATTCGCGAAATTGAAAAGGCCTCGGGACTCGCTTCGATATAATTTCACGTTATACCCTCTGATGTGTTTTTTTATACTTTTTTTTCCAGTTCTCATCACTCCGGACAGATCTTTCCTTGGATTTGTAGACCTCCCTGAGAATTTTGGGGAATTAGACGAAAATATCGCTTCTCGCAGACCTGACGTTTTTTTCTTCCTTTCAATCAGATAAGTTTAAAAACGGAAACTTTTCGAAGAAACAAAGAAATTGCTTCGAACTCTACGAATTTTTCAATGTATTTTACCTTCTGTATATCAAAGATCAATATAGCCCTATGCATTGCAAGTGAGCTAAATTATTGTTTGACACGTAAAAAATTTTTTTTACGGAATTCCAAATCCGACTTTGCAATACCACTTTCTTCTTTTCACTGAAAATCTTGACGTACCTTGCTAAGAAATATATGCCAATAGTCAAATCCCCACGTAGAAAGATTTCAGTCTCCTTCCATGTATACGATCAACGTGATTTCATCGTAATAAGAGTCGTTCTCATGCGCATTCACGTATCCTGCAGATCAGCGAAATTGCTAAACATTCTTTTTATACCCATCACACTGCCGTGGCATGCGGATGAGGATTTTGCCGAGGGAATAGTATACTTTTTTTCCCTACCCTTGGATAGTTCAAGCGATACCCAGTATCAGTATCAAAATTATACGTAAATATGAATATATCAATGAATTTTAAACCAAGTCGATTCGCCATTACCGAAACAGAAATATATCGTGCCAAAGTTCATTCGGTCTACACAGAGAAGCTTCAGTACAGTCAGTTTACACATTTAATTATAAGTCATACAAATTTTACACAACACTGTAAAGATGGTCGTTTCGAAATAGTAGCCTGAATTTCTTATATACAAATATTACACCTAGCCACGTATAGATATAGCTATCAAAGAAAATCTTATTCGATAACCAGTAAAAGGACGTCGAAATGCAAACAGTTTGCTCCACGGGAAGTGCCAATTCGGCGTCTTTGAATTTGACACACGGCTGACGGAAAATTTTGGCGACGAGAGCAATACCGAGAATACAAGAGGGAGAGAGAAAAAAGTATAAAGAGATCGCTGAAGTAGCGTAGAACAGAAAATAGCGGACAAGGAAAAAAACAGAGAGAGAGGACCAAGTACAAAAAAAAAATGTCGGTATTCTTGGTTAACGATTTAATTCATGAACAAGTGGACGACCATTTTTATTTAAATAAAAGCCAAGTACTCGTGCCTTAAACTGTTCAACGTACCGCATTAGCAAAAACTTTTTCATAACGATTTAAAACTCGATCAACCCTCGTTTCCAAGTACACGAGTTGCGTAACCGAGTGTCATTAAAAATCCTGAAATTTGATTAATCCAAAAAAAAAGATCAGCCTCGATCCTTCAATAAATTTTTGTTTAAAATAAAAAAAAGTCAATCTCAACCTCGCGGGTTTCTCGCCTATAAGAATATTTTCAAAATACATAGGTCGAGTCGCGCCCGACGATGTTACGTAAGCAAATACACCGAAGCACCATTCGCCGAAGTGTCGTCCCAGTGCCTGAGGTTATTTTGCTCCGATTTCCAGAAGCCAAACACTCCATCCGCTTTAGCCAGCCTTGCCCGAGTTCACTATTAAGCCCGGTTCACTGTCATCTCGATGCGCGTGACATTCTGTCCGACCGTCTGTACGTCTAACTCGGTTCCCACTGTATATGTGCTTCGTATTAAACTTTTGTATGATAATTATCACCAACTATTTGTGCGCTTATTATATCTGTATATACAATCCAGTACACGTACGCAGAAGTACAACTGACTAGTCGGAGGCTCGTGACGTTTCGCCAACCTCCTAGGACGCACAAGGATACACGCACTCTACTGTATACGGGACTCGTATAAACCATATCACATATTTCACGTTCCTTCTCCGACAAGCGTTCCGCATCGGCCGCAGCATTCGTAGAATGTAAAGCGATAACGTGATGCTCGCAGCTCGTGATGTTCTACGTTAACCTCCCCAGACTCTGTTTCACGATTATCTCGATGTGTTTATATTCCATATAGAAAATTCTTTACGTCATTTAACCCCGTGTGAATATTAGAGAATCGTTAGCTCGCACGTACTATAGGGAACAGATTCAACGGTGTCTAGTATATCCATGTTAAAAGGCATATAAGAGTCAGTTGACTCCCGTAAATTGGATCTTTGTAGGAAAAAAAAAGAAAAATAGGAAATTGGAAGTTTCTATCGTATTACCTGGATCGAGGAAATTTCTTTAGCGCTTTATAGATGTAATAGACTCTGGTGCGCGTGTGTATGGATTTTAGTAGTTCATACGTGTAGCCATGGGTTGGAAACCTAAGGGCGTACAGAGCGACGGACTGCGATAGAGTCCTTGCCAAAGGAGGAGCTTTAGTAGATGAGTAAAAGCTCCTGGAGCTTGTAACGTGGGAGTCTTATCATGCGGCGGTAGGATTTCCATCGGAGATAGCCATTCGAATAATCGATTGAAATGGCGCCCGACATCGGTAATGGCGTCCTCTTTCGGGTTCCTCGAGGACAGTTCGTACTGTAGCTGTCTGTATACGTGTATATATGTATACCTAGGATGATAATGGATGACGAACTAGTCAGGAGTGATAGGGTAATGGAGAGAAAGTAAATTAGACTGATCAGAACTTCTCGTTACTCTCAATCACAATGTCCTCCTGGTATAATACCGGGAAGTGGTGGTGAGAGAGAACGAAACGGATGACGGAGAAAGAAAAGGAAAGAAAATTTCCTAAGCTTGACGCAAAATCGATATTCTTCTTTCGTGTGGAAATGAAAAATATTTTCTATTTTTCACGGGAAATATGAAATCTTGAAAGACACTCATGGCTTATGGTAGTACTCTGTTTAGCGTGCTAGACGCTATTGTCTCGGGGAAATTTGAAAAACGACTAGTGTGCTACTTGACAAATTGGATGTGATTGGTGGTAATAATTTTTTTTTACTCTAATAAATTCGAAAATGGTACATGAAAATTGCTTCGTAATTCTCATGTCCGATTTTACGTAATATCGTGAAAAACACTCGGAAAAGCCTGAATCAATTATCTCCCCTGCATCTTACGAGGAAACGGAGCGGAGCGTGCTGGATACGATTTCCACCAAGAGATCCGATTCAATCGAAAGACCTCGCAGTCTCGGGCGTTTCCATGAGAACGATTCGATCTAATTTTCTCAGTGCTTTCGACTTGTCAAAAATTCTCATGTGAATTTTCTTTCGTTCTCTTTAAAACAACGTTCTTGTGACACTGGACCTCTAATAAGAACTTCGATCATTGTCATGCATTTTTTTTTGGTTAAACAGGTAAAATTGAAGAATCTGAACCAACCGGAAGTACCTCGATTATTTGTTAATATTTAA
The DNA here is from genome assembly GCA_030142655.1 of Trachelus tabidus. NCBI lineage: Eukaryota > Metazoa > Arthropoda > Insecta > Hymenoptera > Cephidae > Trachelus > Trachelus tabidus. Next base: position 1,747,232 of record JARQTI010000454.1, on the reverse strand, counting down.
AAATAGTTGAAATCTACTTTGTATATATATAACATCACGAAATATGACGTGGACGTTCTTCGTCACAAGAGGTCGTCTCCCCTTAACGACGATAATCACGTTTTCGTTACGATAGACCGATCCGTCCGATAGACGTTACCGGTCGAGAGGCTTCGTTAGCCGGCAACCAGCAGTAGGCTCGGTTGCGCAATGATTTTCCGAGAGGGCAGTGATCCACGCAGCTTAATTACCGTCAATAATGCAACGAGTAGGACTTGCATCGTCGAAGCCGTGAAACTGCCCGGACGTATCGCCCATCCGCTAATCCGTATCGCCTACACGATGTTTCCGTAAGCATTATCTTCCACCGGTTCATTTTGCATAATCGAATTAGCTAGTACTTTAATTACCTATTATCGGGAAAACATATAGAACCATGATTGCACTTTACCCGACCTCCGCTGCGCCATGAGCAGCCACAAATAAAAAGATGAAAAACGTTCTCACTCAAGATCCAAGAAGGTCCATTTCGTGTCTTCCGTGTGACGTCCATGTCTCTTTTGCTCGATAACGAATTTATCTCGGGCCCAATACATTTCGTAGCATCTACATTCTTGGTAGCCACATTTCCCGGAATAAGCCGACGTCACGATTCCATGGTTAAACAAGTCTTTAAATATTTCATTGCCACGTGGCACTCTCGCAAACTTGATTTGCGAGGATGGATGCGTTGCATGTGATATCTATGTCTGTTCTATGATGTAACATATATATTCCCCTCTGTCGCTCTACGTTGTAACACCAATCGACAAGGGGAAGCTTGTTAAGGCTCCATCCACAAGGTACATCGACAGCATCCGGGAAGTACAGGAAACGTCATGGACACGTCGAACTCTTGTTAGGAGTTTCAAGGTACCATGCGAAAGGGTTACTTTAGGTACAAGAGCAGTATCAGTGCCAGTGGTGGTAAGAGGCAGAAGGGCATAAAATGCCTTGTGCACTTGTGCACACTGTATCGGTACATTAAGATAAGAAGCTTCGCCGATAACGCAGTCTCGTTTCAGCTAATAGTTCCCCTAGCTAATCGGATAGAAACAGTGGCCGCGCGTCGCATCCATAGAAACTCGTAATTTTCGTATCGGTTGACTTAAGGCCTTGGCTGCATTTCAAGCGGCCGTGGATATATACCCGGTGCAACGGTGCAACGGTGCAACGGTGCAAGCCTACCGATTAACCTACATCTACTACGATTCCGCTCGGATTCACGCAACGAGTTGAAAATTAGATTTGTGGTCGAGCCTTTTTACATTTTTTGTCCCTTCCTTCCACCCGTATCTTCTTTTTCTATCCTTTATATATATATATACCGTACGGTATACCACCTCTACCGCCATCTACTATCTGCTCGTACGTGCGAACGAACCTTTATCCTTCCTCGTCTTGAAACGGAAAAGTTTTCGTTCTTTCGGACCATCCGACGGTGGTTTCCGCGATTCTACAGTCTCCGAACCGCAGCTCACTTCACGCCGTACCGCCATTGCGGTTATACCACTTTTTTTTCTTAGTCACTCGGGCGACAATTTTTCTTTTTCTTTTATTCTCATAAGGATTAAACCCGCCACGGTTCGCGACAATTCTCGGCCAGGCTTTTAGATATGATTCCCAGCCAGACGCGGTTTTAGGACAAAAACAGGTAAATCTAACAAGACCATCCGGTACCGATACCAACAGCTTCGACCCTATGGCTTTAATGTTTTACCATTGCTATTACTGGGTATTACGTACTTGGCGCGTACCTTCGTACATCACTCCAAATATAGCTATTCAGACAGATGCTATTCTAACCTGTTTTAGCCAAAGCCTTGTGTACATTCTCGTGTACGTCCTCTAAGCATTCAACGGCTCTATCGAGCTCATGGAAATCCTCTTGCGACTATGTCGCTATGCGATCTAGGATTCCGTGGGATTTCTATGAGTAAAATCGCGGCACTCGATCGAATTCAGAGTAATTGCATTCCCACGGGTTTCCAACGCGTCATCCCCTATTGGCTCTGTATATCGAATTTTTTTTCTTCCGGCGCATTCTCGAAAATTAAACTTGCACAACCCTTTAATCGATCCGTTTATATACGCGGAACGTTATTTTCCTGATTTGAAAAAAAAATTTCATTTTTCTCAAAGACTATTTTTCAGTAACTTTCCACTTCGGGATACTAATTGATTGATAGCTGACTCCTGGATTTACCTGCTGAACTATCACGCAAGCTGCAACTTATTGTCTAACTGCATATGCTGCAATTTCCTGTACAATGCTTGTCTTGGAATCGACCTCGGTTTAAATTCACTGACTATACTGAACTTGCTCCCTTTCGTCGATATGGATATGTAACTATGTTCAGGTTTCTACTTTTAGCTGGCCCTAACCTTTTCTTATGGATGCATAGGTATACGTATCTTATGTGTTTACTCATACTTACCTTGACGCGTTTACCATATTGGGTCGGGATTCGAGCGTTTCTCACGTAGCTTTTCTCAGGGCGGGACTACAATGGAAACGACGACTGCACAATGGATCTACTGGGAAGATGACTCACTTAGTTTAAAATACACGGGGAAAAGACGGGAAGCTCGTGAATTGCTCGCGGATGATTGTAACAATTTTACACGTTGATTTACGCCAGCCGAGATAGAGGACAACGGATGGGACTGGTTATTCGATTATTATACGCGAAAGCTGGCGAATTCTTCGTTTCTCGTGCGCTCAACGTTATTATCTTTTCTTCTTCTTCTTTCAGGACGACACCCGCATTACGAAGACTGGCGATAAGAAGAGATGGATACACGACCCGAACAGTGAGTTTACCTCAAAATCATTATTCTCATAAACGCGAACGTAAATTCTTGAAATTTTTTTCTCTAGCGTAACACATACTGTCGCGTGCTACAGTGCCTATGTGATTAAGAATTTTTGCATTCTTCGAGAATATATCACTCGCTACAGGTATATCGAAACATGGGGATCGGTGTACCTGCAATGGTATAGAAAGAATTTTTACGAACTAAGGGAAAAAAATATTTTTTTATGATTTTTACATTTTTTTTTAATTTACACAATTTTCACCATTCACGAAAACTACCCTCGCGTACCTCCAGTACTCTTCGTCGAATTTTCCTTTTATATATATGGCAAACGCATAAATATGTAATCTACAATAGACGAGAACCCCGGGAGCCTGCTTTTCCGTTCTACTCTACTTTTTTTTGCCACGTCCTTTCTGGTCCATCCGACGAAAGCGCTACTTAAGAGCTCCGCGAGATTGCATAGTTCCCCGAGACAATGCTGAACCCAGCTTTCGAAACTATATAATTTCGTTTCTGAAAACTTTCCTGGCAACGTGAAATCGCTTCCGCGTCTTGCAAGATTCATCGAACGCATATATACGCCATATAGTATAGCAAAGTGCCACAGTAAGCAATATAGTATCCTTAGTAGCGCGAAGTCTGCGTAGTATCTCTATAGCGTGTGTGCCCCTGGTTGCCTGGTGTACCTACTCAAGGATGTACCATATGGCGCAAGAACCGGTTAAGATGGATATCGCGATTCCTCGAGGGTTTCGCGCTATTATTTAACAACCCCTTTAAGGTCAAGAGGTGAAAGCCCTATATCTTTCTCATAACATGATAGATGACGAAAATCGCACGTTCGACGTGCCAATAGCGAAAATAACCTCATAGTCAGGTCACGTATTTAATACCCCATACCTGCGAAACTTACCTGATCCACGACCTTATTGTGATTCGTGTCCTCGGGGGTGCGCGAAGAGTATACATTTTTAATTCAACCCCCTATATATATACACACACACACACACACATACACATAAGCCTACGCTGCCTTACGAGGATATGGGCACTCGAGCAATAACGGCAAACAAAACAACCCTCTTTCAACCCTTGAGACAAATAATCCCGCACGTGTCTCTATATGCAGATATCCTTGCTCGGCTCCTCTTTCCCATTTCACCTTCTTCGACTCACTCTAAGAATTTTTTTTTCTTTGTTTCTTATTTCCCATCTCCATCTTTATTTAGGGGCTCTGGATCTTCCGTTCCTCCAGTGACATGCTCGAAGAAATCCTCTTGCTGATGTACCGCTTATACGTGTGTACACATATGACACGTACCAGTGAATTTCACTGACGTTTGTTCACCGACGTGTAATACCTTACGAATTTTTTTTTTTATTGTCAACAAGGGATAACATGCTTGAACAATTAATCCCCATGCTGCTTCCATGCAATTCCATGGCCTTCGTTATTCCGAATACGTTATACCATATGTGTCACGTACGTCTATATCCTCTTGGCTCGTCAATATTTTCACGTAGCACTCACAGCGCCATCACGTGTTTCTATGACGTCGAATTGCTCGAGTCGATCCTCAGTCTAGGTATGCCAAGATCGTCTCCATGAGTCGTAGCTTGGTACTGCGTATGCACTGAGTATATACAGAACACGTCATCCTGTATGGCAGTTAAAGCGTGAAATTTTATACGCGACCTTTCGTACCGCACGGGAGTCGTTCGTATTAACGAGCACGAAATGCATCGTCCACAGGTGTGGATTATAAATATTTGAGATATTTTTTTGTTTTCTGTACCATGTAACCGTGAAACGAATGACCGTAAAATTTTGATTGAGCATGAATTATTCGTGGGTCCTCGTTTTTCAAATGTGGTCGCTCTACGTACGTGTACGTTCCTGCCTAGCTACCTCGTATATAAATTCCTATGCTTTTATACTTGTAGTTACTGCGAGTTTGGCCGGAATCATCTTTATTTTTTGACACGACTATACAGGGTACAATGGGTGTACAGTCAGTGTCGGAAATAATTGACAATTTTGTTTTTTTTTAATTACGAACGTGATATCGACTGATCAAGTTGTCCCTTAGCGATGCGGTAGCTTAGAGGCACTCGGGCAGGGAATTGCTACTGCTTGTTTCTATATCTAACTCTGTGTGGCCGAATTATCGGGGGAGAATAATCGATAACGCTTGTCAATCCTTGGGCATTAGCATTACAGAGCTTCAATACGATCTACGAATACATCAGCGATCGTTGTACCGAAGTTCATTGTGAATTTCGAACTGGCACCAAGTACGTTATTGTCCAAGCGTGGTGAACCTTGATGAACACGATGAAACGATTTAACCTCAATTTAGCAGCTTGGATTAGGATTTATTATATATAAATATATGCATTAGTCACCCGGTATAAGGAATATCGTCTTTGCGAACGTGTAATCTTATTTTGTTGGTTATGATATTTTTGCATCGATTGACTCAATTGTTTTTTTCAAGACTTAAGAAGGGTAGAAATATCGCAGATGCAAGGTTTTTATTAAAAAAAATTAGATCGCAGATCGACGGAGATAGGAATTTTGAAAATTTTTTTGTCCATTTTTTCTTTCATTATTCAACCCTTTTATTACACCCTCCTGTGTTACCTTGGAAATTGTATGCCCAGGTCAACCCGCATGCATACACGACACTCGTTATGAGTGCCACTGGATTTTGTAATATCTATGTAAATTGCGAAAACGAGGAAAAAAAGCCACTTCACGAGCCTGCTTTTTTGTTTTAACGTGCTAAAATTCAGGGGCGAACTTGGTAAATCGACCAAACATCACTTGACGCCATTCAGTGTCATTTCTGATTCGACACGTTTGACTTTATTTGGTGGTAAAATTTTATTAGAGTCAGCCACATACGGAGAGTCGCTTATAGGTTTTGACAGAGTACCATGAAAAACGAATAACTGCACCACGAGAACTCAGCATTCCTGTGATTAAGAAAAATGAAGTATTCAGGTACCCTGTAGGAACTCTAGTCGAGTTTCTAGTTGCGTCCCCACGTGGGCTTGAGATACACCGAGACACAAGTAGATCAGTCAGTAGTCGGTCAGACATTGAATAGTCTGAAGATTATAGCCATCGTAAGGTTCTGGCATTCTGGGTTGGTCTGATGAATTTGGAAACGACGCATGGAAACGCCCGATGCAGGTCTAAGGGTTGGCACGTCAGAACAGTCGGACGTTATGGCGGATTTATACCATTGGAGTGTATCCATCCATCAAGATCAACGACAGTCCTTACTGTGTTCTGGATTCGCTTAGACCCGGGAGCAATTTCCCAAATTGCTAAGCTCTTAATCTGCTACCGAGTCTAGTACAGGTCTCTTCTAGCTTGCTAGCTATTTATCTCTGGTCCTTTTCTACGACGAAGAGTAGCCGTTGCTATCTTGCTGGATGACTGGGAGAGGCTGCATGGACCATTCACTGTGTAAAATCCATTGTTAAAGATTTTTACGGAACGAATGAGAATTTTCTGGGCACTCGCAACGACAAGTACGGAAAAGTAATCGAATGCGGGGCCGAGGTGGCCATCTTGAAGAATTTATTTCTGAGAGGGGGGGGGGGGACGGCGAGAATAAAGAAGTAAAACATTGACGAACTTCATAATGGACTTGGAAATTAAAGTAGAACCTCCGTTGAAATTATTCCTGGTTAATTAGTTCCCTCATACTTGAGACTAGACCTCTGTACCTGTTTTCGGTTTTTTCCTTTTTGCCATTTTAATACTTGAATTGAATTTTTTTTATCATCTTCCAGTTATTCTGACCTGGGAACATCTTTATTATATACTGTCTACTTTACTCTACACCACTTCCCTTTTATCCATATCGGAATCAAAGAATCAGTATCTACTTTGAGCTTGCATTGCTATTTGGCTTCATTTCTATGAACTCAAACGAAAAACTGTCTGCGATAGATTACCATATGCAGTATATAGAAGTCATAGAAGCGATATGAAATTTCAGGTGGGAAAAATAGTCGGTCTCGTGCAAATTTTATGTTTTCTCCAGTCTATGCCTATTTTTATGTGAAGCCGTTGCCGGGTCACGACTCAGAATTTAATTTTCGGATCCTTCACGCCCCCTAGACTGTCGAACTGATTCAAATTTTTAGTATTCTCATAACGCCGCTGTTTCTCAAAATACTGGCTACCCGTAGTAATTCACGGGACTTGATTTTATTTTCGAAAATTTTCCAAGCTTACTGTAAATCCTCGGGCACGATTATCAGTTGCAGTTTCTGGACAGTTCGATGCTTCTGATTGCACAATAACTCCGAAGCGGATGGGACACCGTTTAACCAAGGACTTGCGAAGCTTTGACGTCACCAACCGGAAAGCTTCGCAGGTCTCAAGTAGTTTCTGCCATGTCAAATAACCTGGGTCCACCATATTCGATTTTCTCAACCGGAACTATTGCATAATTTAAAACTTATTTAGAGCTAATTTTGGACCTCATATTTGATTTTAGGGCTCACCCCCGTAAGGCGTGGATGTGTGGTGGACCCAGCTTGGGCCCAAGTATGTAGCAAGTACAACGTGAAAACGCAGTTTTCTTGAATTTCTGAAGAAAGTATCACTTTCACACCTTTTTTTTTCCAGTAAATTTCGATGGTGTTTCATCGTATGCACACCTACAGTTTTTCTTTAAATTATTGATAAGTATGTAGCAAGTACATCTTGAAAACGCAGTTTTCTTGAATTTCTGAAAAAAGTATCACTCCCACACCTTTCCAATTAGTCCCATTCGAAAGAGTTTTTTTTTCCAGTAAATCTACAGTCAAATAAGCTGGGTCCACCACACATCCACCCCTTACGAGGGTGAGCCCTAAAATAAAATATGGGATCCAAAATTAGCCCTAAATAAGCCCTAAATTATGCAATAGTTCCGGTTGAAAAAATCGTATGTGGTGGACTCAGCTTATTTGACATGTTTCTGCCCAACGAACGACTTTGCATTGTACTCGTGGAAAGTGAACTGTGTCCCGTTCTCTTCGTTATACGGCAGAGCAAACTGGTTCCACTGTGAGCAACTAGCTTTCTGCTCGTTAATATCGACAAATTACTCTCTTGTCGATTCAGTCGTAGCCATGCTATATATAGTACATAGTATACATATGTAGAATGACAAGGGTGAATGCATTTCGCGATAAAAGGATTCCGAGCTCGTTTCTAGAATCCGATTATAATTTTCCAAGAGGTCATTTTATAATTATAGTACCACCCACCGAGAAGGGTGGCTGCGTGTCGCGATTGCGTGTCTCATTAAAAATTTCGTGCCCCCTGGGATATATTATTTTTATTTTTTTTTCTTTCTTTGTATCCCTTTTTTCAGGTTGACTTCCTTAAAAAAAATTGAGGTCACCCCTTTCATGATTTTTTTTTTCAAATTTCATCCGAACCTTTTTGACCTAGTTTATAATGACGTCTCGCGCATCTGCACTGGATTATCTCGTTATTCTGTACGACCTCCAATATTATTACGTATTTATAGGTAATCGGAAGGAGCAAAATTCGTGCTCGTAAAATATTCGTTCCGATTGCTCGTGTTGTACGGTTATAAAAAATAGAACGAGTAAATATCGAAATCTGCCTAAAAGATTAGCGGCGAGGCGTGGCGCGAGAAAGATATAAAAAATATCTATCTCGATCGGCGTGAGCCTCGTGCATTTCACTGGTGCGGAATTCCCGATAAAAATGTAAATGGTCAGTAGATGGGAGGTTAGGTACTGCGCCCAGTGCAAATGTGACCCAGAGACAGCCTGTGGGTGTGGAGAAAATTATACGTACGGTAATAAATGTACTCGTATTAATAATCACCAGTGTTATTCATTTTTCAATGATAAGACGGCAAGCGATCAATTCGTATGTGTTAGATCGTCAGACGTTTTTTGCGATCTACCGTTATAATATTCATGTATACGTTGACCTCGTATTTTCGATATTGATAACAGGATCTAACGTGGGCTTGTTAAAAGTGAATATCTGATAGGCTATCAAAATATTCAATGACGCTGATACGAGTGGTGCATGCGTGCAACGATGACATCATAAAAGGATGTATTATTGAAATTAGGTAAAACCTTCTTCCTCGTATAAACGATGTTAATTGGTATGGGCAATAGGGAATTATCAGCGATCCAATGTATAAAGGCCAGTTCACTGGTCGGTCGCTCGACGCCACATCCGTAGGTTAAGTTTCCAGAGAAATATCCAACGCACGCTCACTCACGTCCGTTTCAAAATTTCAGGCGGCGTCGAATTGAACTTTCGAAATTTTCACTTACATCAGTGTTCTCTTAGCCGGATAATTCATTTTTGCGATTACTCGAGAATTTCCATGAAATTCGGAGTAAAGCCTTGCTCGTGGGAATTTACATTCGATTTGCACAAATCACAAAGGACAAGTCCCAGTAGTGAGTCTCGGTGCCCCTATAGGAAGCCATTGTGTAGAACCTAGGTAAACACTCTTACCGAAAATAACATGTAGCAGTTACGTGACGAGAAATAGTTACGTGTATATGTATATAGGATCGGAGACATTGTATATGCATATACGTAGTTATTCAGGAGTATTGTACCACCTGAAGTTGGTTCTACTGTGGGTGTTAACTGAAATCAAATGGACAGAACCATCTTCAGGTGGTGCAATAGTTCCCCGAATAATCCTATATATGCAATAGCACTCCCCCCCGGTCTAGACGACTTGTAACCCAACGATAGACAAAGGCGTGACGGCGACTCGAAACCAAGAGAACAGAAATGAAAGAGCTGCTCGGAAAAGTTAATTTCACGGTTCCTCGCAGTAATAAAGCGGTAAGAGGAAGATTGGCGATTACTATATCTTCAGGTATCGATCCATCACCCCACCGACTGTCTGTTTCCTCGTGCCATTCCTTTTCCTATCCGCTGCCGTCATTGAAGGTAAAAGCGAGAGGCAAAGCGGCGACGGCACGACGCTGGCAGAACGGGAGGGCAGGACGGGTAGTGGAAACCGACGGCCATAGGACGCTTCAGAGATTAAGCGAATCAAGCGTCCCTCTGTGAGACTTCGATATCGAGGTTCTATACCATACACTTACCCTCTGTTCATCGTTCACCGTTCACCCCTTCATGGTTCTTACCAAAGCCCTTCCACGAGTCTCGCGAATGGCTCAATTAAGTTTCCAGGCTCTGCCCATCTTCGCGCGAGCTTATTTATTCGCTTGGATTCAATTTCGCAAATCTCAAACAAATTGGAAAACTTGAACGAGCAGCCAGCCGTTCGTCAGGTCCCAAAAGGATTATGGCTTTATCTTTGTCCTACGTTATGACGTTTCTGTTTTATCTATCTCCATCTCTCTCTCTCTTATCTGATTTAGTTTTACGTGCGCTTCTCTCTCGTGCTGGTACAGTCGCGTCAGGTGATTTTGACTCTCGGCAAATACTTGGAAGTTTCGATTTTACTGAAGCTGCAATTGTTCTGTTCGATGTTATTTTTAGTACCTACTGTCCACGTATCGACCTCCTCAATGTTTTCTTTTGTTTCCTTCCTAGGTGAGCTGTGTCGTCCACTTAATTGCAAGAAGAAGGAACTTTGTTTGCTCGAGGATACCTTCACGGCAGTTTGCGTCTCGAAAAAGGAACTGCACAAGTCAGGGTGAGTACTTTGATACTTGATTTTGACTAATTCAATGATAATTTATAATATATGTATATTAGTCATTTCGAGAATTTCAGTAAATCTACACTCTAAGTTCTCGCACACCATTTCTGGTCACTGTTTTACGTTGTTCGACGAATTCTCATTGACTTTCGCAAAAATAATGTATACAGTCGTTACATTAATTTTGTTAAACCAGGTCTTTATCGTACTCACCAATGATTTCGTGAGATACTCTATTCGTACATAAATCTCATGTACACTCGTTCTTTGCTCAATAAAAACATTGATGTACAGAGTAAATACAAATTCCAAATCGATTAATTTCAAAAGCAGATACATTCAGGTTACTTCATCCCCAAGGACTTATTTCTCAATAAACGCATTTATTTTCCACTCCCACAGCCGAGACACGTGCTCATCGATATTAATTTTCTTTTCTCCATTTTTTTCCTCCTCTCTCAGTAATTCCAACGAATTACAAACAGACAATAGTGATTTGTGGGTATTTTTTTTTAAATATTTCTCTTTCCTCGTCTCCAGTATCCCTCGTTCGTTATACTTCTGAAACTGACAAACAAAGCTCTTTGGGCATTTGCATTTCGATGAAGCAGCATCTGTCGTTGCGGAAGCTCCGCACCCTCGGGCGGACACCTCGCGTGCGGAAGCACCGCATTAATTTAATTTTGCGCCGCTTTCGAACCGACGAGATTGCCATTGTCAAACCCGAGAGCAACCCTCGGTCGAATTGTGTTTCGTGGCGACGCTTCGTAACGTTCAAACATTCTCCAGCTTCTTCGTTGGCTAATTACGACACCCCGTGTCATATAGCTAGAGCCGTCTCCTCTGTCTCGCTCGATGTTCCTGAGAATCGACATTATAATATTTCTCCTATAGCGGCAGCATAACGGTATACATATAAAAACAGTAAGAGCAGCAGCGAAGTCAGAGATTACGAATACTGCTGTGAAAATTGACGTCTTTTCTGGACAACGAAGCGAAACGCGAGGACGACGAAGAATAAACGAATTACCGTCCCTTCTATATTGATACTTGCTCGTACAGTCGACCGCAGAAATGTTCAGATCTTGAAATATCCATTTTGTCCTATTAACCTCTGGTAATTATCCTATTAATTATCCGGAAGCAAACCATCAATTGTCAGGGAATTATTAGTAGTTAGCTATCTTGTGATCTTGATGTAAATGTAACATATAATTACGAATAATTAGTATTTTTTTTAATACATAATACAAATTTTTCTCATGCTGCCTGTGTCAGTAAATAAATTCTATCTGACGGTGACTGGGCTTCGTTTCGTGTTTAATTAATTTTTTTTTATAATCATATATCCCTTAGTTTACCTTATTAACTGTTTTTATCCCCAGTAATAACGTTCAAACAGTGCTGGTGCTGGTTAAATGTCTGCATCGATGCAGTATTAGCGGTTAATATGGGTTTGGCCGGTAGCCGATCGTATAGTATCGGTAAACGTCATTAATTCCATTAATCCGTAACAAAGTGCTCGAATGATCGTTAAGGGGTTGGTATAAACGTTTCTCGTTACGTAATTGCGTTTCGTTGTTCGATTTCCACCTGATGGATCGCCGCGTCATGTTCGAAATCAGTCTGAAAAATATATACCCTATACGATATACCGGAGACTCGCCAAATTAACGTTTAGTTGATAATATTGATTCCGGCAATAATATTTTCAATAATTTCAATAATTTTTCAGAGACGTGATTATACCAAAATCTCGAGCTGTCCAGCAGCGACGTATGAGAACGGAGACATCGGTGGACGCCGAGGACGACGATGCTTTCTTCGACTCCGAGGACGACGACGAGGATCAGGACGAGTCAAAGTGAGTAATTGAACGAGAAATTAAGCATTAGCAGAACACTTTATCTTCTTGAGGAAGAAAAGGACCGTTAACGAAGAAATTACACTCGGTGCCGGTTAACGACTTCGTTCTCTATGTCAGTCCATTGTCCTGTCATCTGTGTTTACAAGCCGCGCATGCGCAGTGGCGCGCTTGATCGCCCAGTGGTGTCTCCTAGCGGACGACTACCGAATCAACTGAATAGTAAACAGTGCACACCGGGCATGAAATAAAGTTTCGACGATAAAGTCAAAATTCTACCGGTGCGGTTCGTTAATGTAACAAATGGAGTCCATTTCTTGTATTGGTTTGCTAGTAGGGAGGGAGACGTATACCACTGGGAAATTCACTTCATATATATACATGCGTTCGTTAAAACGAGTAGCTAACGGTCACTTTACGATTGAGGTTGAAGCTGCGCATATCCGTAACCCACTATAAATTGATGAAACGAGAAAAGAAATTTTATGCCGATGCTGTATGTGTAAACCATTTTACCTGGACGGCCCGACATGTCCTAAACTGTCGCCATCAACCAACACGAGGGCTACCCTCATGTTTAATTCAAAGTTCGGGTCTACCCCGGTACACAGTCGATATACTTTGTCCGTCTGATCCACCACGAGGTATACCGATATACGAATTTCGTTTTCGCGGGTATAATAAACGCTTCGTCGTTACGTGAAAACTCTACGGAATTTACCTGCAGTTCTACGAGTCATCTGCAAGGGAAATGCCTGATTGGACAGACAGGAGGAATTGCCATGTTGGTGGTGTAATCAGGTACAGTCACTGTACGTATATCAACATTGCGAGTCTGTACACACGGAATTATTTGACAGATGAACCAACCAATTTGGGAATTGAATGCTCTTACTTGACGCACTTGGTGTATGTCAAAGATGGCCGAAGGACTGTGAAAAGTATAAGGAAACGTCTGAAGTACCTCGGGGTGGTCAAAGTTCGTTACTCCGAAGCCAAGTGAGGTAACTAACAGGAACATAGTGCATACCGACCTCCTTTTTTTTCTTTCTTTTTCTTCTTACTCTTTCCTCTCTCGTCTCGGCGACCCGTAAGGCTTCCTTCACTTCTAAGGCGTCTGTCTCGAGGTGGTGCAGTTTTGCGCTCAGGAGTGGAGCTTTCTCTGCGTGGTAAGCAGCTCTTCACCGTACCTGCTATTCATGTGTACAGGTCAAGTATGGAGGTATATCTGCATTCGAGTAGATTGTGTAAGTGTCCCATAGAACAGTACCAGTGCATACACAGATGCCTACAACTGTATACTAGTCACTCGCTTGTTTCGTCATTCCCATACATATACATATGTATATATACAACGAGGCGGATGCGACTTGAAACGGATAAACATAAATTTGAATGTTAAAAAGGTCGGAAAATGGCGTCCCTTCTGTGGAGTAACGTTGAGAGAGATACAAGCAAGGACGTGTAAAAGAAAAAGTGAAATGTCTCCAAGAGCAAGCCAACGAAAATTCAGCACGCCCGAGGAAGCACAAGCGAAACGTAGAGGAGGGTCTAAGGATGCAGCCCTAAATTGCATTATGGATCTTGTTAGAGAGATGCTGGAAAATTGGTCCCGTCGACAGGCTGGTTCGCACTGCACCGTGTCTAAAGGCGCGTATCTATGCGTGGATGAATGCAGCTATAACCGCTGATCGCCTCTCGTCGAAGGAAAGTTCTCGAACAGCCAAGCTGGGGGGACACGACGCGACAATGACTTCTTTTTCAGGCGACTTAAAATCCTAGGATGAAGATCCACGTGGACTTTCGAGGGAATAATTAATCGCGATAACGTCCTACCAGGGACATTGTCTGCTTTGTCATAGCATTAAAGGTCCATAGACTGTGAAAAGGGCTTTTGTCGTAATTTTATAAAGGATATGGCACGGTGGGTACCCTGGAGTAACGTCCCATTTTTTATACTCGCGAAAAATTCGAGAACGAGTCAAATACGATTTTTTGTGAGCATTCTCATAGGTCTTGGATCCATTCAATTCGCGTCTTCATGAAAGGCGATCGATTCGACAAACGCCTCTGGGCCTTGAGCCCATTCTAGATTAAATTTACATGAGCGAATAAAGCTCGCAAGTTTCTCGGGCATATATATATGCATATGCCAGACAGACATTTCGCGAAGGGACGAGAGTAAGAGAGAGAGAAAGAGAGTGAGAGGGAAAATGGTTACGAAAGTGGTGTGTAAACGTGGGGGTAAAATCATGGAAAGATCGCGAGCGGAAGTCGCCGCCCATAAAGATTTGACGTGTAGAAGAGGATAAGAGGGAGATAAAGAGATATGGGAAGCACGCGAGAAAACGAATGAGAGAAACCAAAGCGCTCGTAATGAACGTCAAACATTTCCCTCGTATGCCGCAGCTTCAAGCTGTAATAAGTTGGAGACTCAAGTCTATGCGGAAGCAGCTTAAGAAGCTCAAGAGCCTCGGCATTCCGTGTTTTAATTGCGCGACCGAAGCGTCTGTGTTTGCTTATAATTAACGGTGCGCCCGAACACTTAACGAATTAAAACTTCTTCACGCGAAACGACCCGACGACGGATACGTTATCTGTCCTGCAACATCGATTTCGAGCCTTCTGGCTATTTTTTTATTGATTTTCTTGTTCCCATTCAAATACATCCAACCAATCAATTTCACGTTCATCCCCTCTACGCTGATATGACGTCATCCGACATACCGATAATATTTTCGTCTTTCTTTCTACGAATTTCGACGCTCGACGACGCTTCTCCACTGTATGCTCTCTGACGGTTGAGCCGTAGAAATACGTAAAGAGAGAGCTTACTCAGCAATAGACACGGTCCGACGCTCACGAGCGACCGAAGGACACACAAGGGGTGGGTAGTTTTATACCAAAAGGGATTCCCTTATGCTCATCTATCATCGCATTAGCTTGCGCGAGGAATATAGGCCGTGCAAGTTCAGGACGGTAGGGTACCAGGGGCGGCGGAGCGAGGCGCTGAAGGATGGAGCGGATGGAAGAGGGGAATAGAAATAAAAAAAATTTACCTCCATTTAGTAGGGACAGGACGTCGACAAGTTTTGGACGAATGGGAAAATCCGAGGGATTCGCGTGTAACCCGGGGATATGACAGGAAGATGTGGGAAGTGTCCAGTCAGCGCTTTCGAAAATATTCTTCCGCCTTTCCGTTTCGTCGCTTGGTATATCATTGGCACTTACAAAATAGTTTCCTTGTCCATTAAGATTTTTTTCAGCTCCCTCTTAATCTTTACGTCTCGCGGTCTTACGATTATACAGTTTACAGATTACCCGGAATATAGTAAAAAAATTCCTCTAGTGGATTCAGGCTGAAAAGCTAGTCCTCTTGCACTCTTGAAATTAATGCCAGCCTACCGGGTTAAAGTGCCAAGTGCTTTCCAGGCAAGGGACAAAGTTCGAGGGAAGCAATGACATTGTAATTAGAAAAGGGGGTGCATGCTATCCCAGGTTCATTTTAACTAGCAGGGGCATTGACGTTTTCGTAAAAGAGTTCAAAGGGCGACAGTGCAAGATATTCGAGGTTATGTCAAACCAACCCGGAGGTGAAAGCACCCGGTGCAAGGTCTTCCGTCGTGATTCTTTTTCGTCTCTTTGGGTAAAAGAAGAAAGGGTGGAAAAAAAGATCTCGGCTGAAAAACGTGTGTCGAAAGGCGTCTTCATATTTTTCGCCGACGTTTGATGTATAACGAGCCTTACGCCTTTTGTGAGGAATTGTGTCAAACTACTACGACTTTAGAGAGGTAAGAGACTCTTACGTTGTGTGCGACATACGTGCATTCGTACTTCATCTTTTTCTACCTTTATTACATCCGGAACAATCTTGAAGCTACTACAGGAGGACGTGGCGCTGTATAACCCCAAGAGGTCCAAGCTCGTTAGACAGTGGGAAAAATCGATAAGTCATGGACCCTTTGTCTTTTCTCTTTTTTTTCTCTCTCTCTTTTCGTACTTATACGTATACCTCTCTCTCTCTATCTCTACTTTTATTTATTTCTCCCTTATCGCTCTGTCTCTCCATATCCACTCCCTATCTCTCCAGTACACTCCTGAGACTACTGATAAAAGTTGTATCGTACATATATATATATATATCGGTCTGATAGGAAGTCCTTACCAATGGCCACGGCCATTCGACGAATTGCCGAGAAACCAACCTTTAGTGACTGATGATACCAATTTTCTTATTTATCTCGATGATGCACTTTTTTTTTGTATCTCGGCCCAGTGCACTTACCTGGAAAAGTGCATTCTCGTTTGCTGCGATCGGTTCTTCTTTTCTTTTCGTTATCTTCGGATGAAATCTCGTTGGGTCACGTGTGTACGTACTTATATACATAGCTTGGTACGCGGTACATATGGATTTATTCGACAGGAGAAATAGCTCGTGTAAATATAGAAGATAGTATCGAAATCCAATTAATATCACGCTTCTCTGCGGCCATCGTGAACGGATTACGAATCCATTGGAACGTAGAGTAACGCCGGCGTTCGTCCTTTACTATGATCTCTGCTATTTTCCAATTTCCGGTTACTATCGTGGAGTAAAGTTACCAGCGAACTGCATCTTGATGTATAATGTACTAGACAATAGGCTATCGCGATCTCCCAGATTCTGCTATTTGGATTCTGGACCAACGAAATCTGATGCTGATTATTAATTGGCCAAAGTTTCCACTCGATAGCCGCTATACGATTTTATCGGTTGCAATACTATTTTTCAAACGATCTCAGATCGGATTCAATCTCCATCGAGCTATAATAGTCGTGGATATATTTGTCTTTCACCGGTTAAAACGTCGAATCGCTGCATCTTCAGTGGATTAACTACTGTGTAGAGTCAGACTGTGTAGAGGGGTCTCAAAATATCTCATCCTTGACCTATGACCCTCGTTTTCAGTCGAGGTCAGGTCACTCACGTCGATTACTTGGATTATGATTTTACGATAGTTAGCGAATCCTCAATAGTTGTACACAAAAGTGTGTGACCCCTTTCAAAAATGAAGTTCCTTATCACTAAGATAAAATACAACATATAAGTATACAGAATACAGGAGAATTATTCGTAAGCGTTAATAAAAATGTCGCAGCGCCGAAGTCTAGGGTATTTTATCTTCAAAGGAACATATACAATTCATTTTTTTAACAGGGTGTACCTATACCTTCTTTCGTATAACTATACGAAATTGCACGAGAGTCCAAGCTATTCTTATTACCCATCAAGAAGCCACGTGCTCTGTAGCGATGACGCTACGATGCGATCCCAGTGAAAATTCTTGACAGGGAAAAGCATGCTACTGTAACGAACAATGCGCTAACCGTGACATCATCCATCACGATCCTTTCACGGAGGAGCTTAGACGTATAAAATCGATTGGCACCGCGCAGTGGTACGATCAGAATAGAGGGGGTGGTGGTTTCGAGGGAAAAAACGGTACAATAGTCGGAGACGGGATAAGATACGCGTCAAGTGGATCGGAAAGGGATGCAAAAGAAGATAGAGAAGAGAAAGTAGCCCACGGATGTGCAGGTTTATTTCGCCGGAAATGACTTCTGTCAGTCGAAGGGGATGATTTTTTTTTGCGTTGGCTGTTGGCACGACCGCGTCTCACCACCCGGAAAAAAAGTCCCTGTATTCTCAATGTCTACCAGACACACGATGTTTTTTCGTACCACGTGTGCTAGAGAATGTATAGCCCGTTAGCGATAACAACGATCTCCCTACCGAAAAATCAAAACCAGTCTGCAGCACGTGAAAAGTGTAATACTATTTTTTTTCTCTTTTTCTCTCTCTATCTCCTTCGACCACTATGCTTTTCACTCTCTGTCCCTTGCGCTGTCTATATATATTTGGTACTCGCCGTCGCGCTAAACCCCTTAGAAAAATATCATTTCCCATTGGCAGCGAGCATTTGTTACGGCACAAAAATGCGATTGAAATATAAAGTTTTCCCCTCGGAGATTACATTTCGCATTCATGGAATTCCATCGACGGACGTAAATCAACGCTCTTGGGTCTCGTGACGTTTGCGTGTACCAACTGTACGGCATTTCACTTTTCTCTTTTTTTTTTGTTGGAATATTATCATCCCTGCTTTATCTAATATGCTTACTTTGTCCCTTTATCAACTTACACAGCATTGCTAAACGTTATATAAATTCCATCGTACATTCTTCAAGTCAACCTACGTGACTTTCAACAATTACTGTACTATACCTCTTTCGTACATACCCATGTACTATACTGTACACATACGTGCTTGACTTCTTTAACTTTTGTATATGCATTCACATGAGATTCAGGACCGGTCACTGTCGCCAGTACAATTCACTTGTATCCTCTTTATATAGATACCATAGACATCCGTTTTGCCCGGCCCCGTTCAAATACTTTGCTATTCCCGCCATTCACCCTCGGGCAACATGGAGTGCAAGCAAATCGACGAGCATACAAGAAAGCAATAGGTACATTCTGTGTATATAGATACGTAAGGTAGGGATACCTAAATACGTATCTAGGTAGGTGCCCACCTCCCTTATCACTGGCCGTCCATGCAAAAGTAAATACACCTTGGAAATGTAATCAGTATATAACGTATGAGCATCCGAGTACACTGATCCACGTATGTACTCTAGTTGTTATTTATCTTCCCGTGAATGCTTGCCTATGTACATACGTGTATATAATATATATTATCAGACCCGTAGAAAAGCCATACTCCCCTGTGGATGCTGGATGGGTATAACCGGATGGGTACCGTAAATTTGCGAGAGATGTCGTCACCCTTATGAAATACGCTTTGACGCGGCTATCGTTGATTGACCTGTCACTTGCAGTACCATTCGGATTCGCAGTATGCTATCCTGAGCTGTCCTGGCTAAAATCGACGTATACCTATATCGTTGCCCTGCAGCCAGGCTGAGTCCTGCCCACGTGTGTTCCTTGGATCGACCAAGCGAATTGTCAATCAACCGTTTAACCCTTCATGTCTTTACATGTAAATGAGAATCTAACTGAGTTTTAGGATAAATACGAATTATTATTAATTAACTAATGTTATATATTTATTTCGGTAATTATGTCTCTAATTTACCTACCGTTGATAATTATCGTATATCATATGTTGCCTACTGGAATTTGTTATGCTCCTGTGTAAATTTAGCTCTGGTTTTGTGATATATTTAAGCATAATGACACGTGGCGCTACATGTTATGTAACCGATATATATGTATATATTATAAACTATGGGTTAATTGTAGACTTGGATAATGGACAAGCTTGGTTTCCTTCAAAAGTTGGCTTTTTATGGTTATATGGTAAAGGAGAGTCCAGTCTAAGTTTCTAGGAGCTGCTTTTCGCGAAATTATGTTTCCCTGGCGTTGCGACTTTGTTACGAAATTAAATTGTCCTTTATACTAGACGCGCATCCGTGCGTATATCGAGTGCTAATATTATATGTACAGCGTATCTGTATGCACGATGAGTATATTCCGTGGCAACAAAGGTATAGTTAGACAGTATTTGGTTTATATGAAAAATGGATAAAGTATTTTTTTGTCACATAATTTAGTCCATTTCCTATAATTACGCAAGGGACTTGCATTATCTGCGGGTAAATGAAGATGCTAATCGCTGCACCTGTGGAAGCTGTGCGACCACCCCCACCGATGTATGGATCGCACGAGGATACGTAACGGGTGTAAAATGACTTTGGGACTTTCCTACGTAAACTATTGGACCCTACCGGAAGTTACGAGTCCGCGCGAGCACCGTGCAATAACTGCAGTTGGAGTTTCGAGGGAAATTGCGATTATGTGTGAATGCGTAATTAGTTTAAACCCGAGGCACACAGTAATTAAGGTAAATTTAAGGCCTTTATCAGAGTCGCGACGGCAACGTCGTAGTTGGCGATTCGCGTTGTTGCCGAGAGCTTCCCGGTGGTACCAATTCGGCTTGGTTTATCCGTCTGCTAACTCGCGAAATTACAGCCAGTATTTCCCGGTAAGCTCTTGCAGGAACCTACAAAAAAGAATCTCCATGGACCGGTTTTCCTTCCGCGGCCATTTTGAAATTTTCTTCCCGGTCGATCGACACGTGGAATTGCGTGTTTACGATGAAGCGAGCGACGTGCGTGATAACGACGTATTTTATCAATTTAGTAATACGTTCGCTATATACCTACGAATTCATTTTCTTTCGTCACGCTCCCTTTCTTTTGTTTTTCATACGAAACAATAAAACGCGACATACCTACCCGAGCCCGGCAACGAGGCGTCATCCTGAAAGCAATGAAAGCCGTGAACATAGACATTCAGGTATAGACCCGAAATGCAGGTAAAATTAGCTGATGCATTAAAACGCGCCTTGTCCCATTTTAGGATCAAAGCACAAAAAAGACCTTCAAAGTGAGACTCCTACTACCTCCAAAAGGTGTCACCGTGATAAAACGAGAGCTTTTTCTCCCTCGCTTCTCCACGTATTCCATCCCGATAAAAGAAGACCGCTCAGCGGTTCTGGGTCGACGTGCTCCGTGCGCCGGGTGCGATAGCCAGAAAATGTCCATTTCTTGCGCTCCTAGTCCCGCTGAATTAGCGTCGGCTCACGTGCCCGATTTACGCGACTTTACCTAAGGATGTCCTCATAGAAATCATGAGTGACGTCACTCGAGATATATCTCTACGTATACCTATATATTAACGTCCATCCACACTATCCAGAAATTCCCCAAAAAAATCTTACAGGCATCTCCACTGGTTATCCCACCTAAGAGCAAGGGATGTCTTCGTTCTTGATCTTGCGGCTGACTGTATCTCGGCAGGTCCAGTTCAGTGCTAAATGCATTCCATCGTTACGGATAAGGACCATACCCGTACACCTTCATTCGTAGCGTATAGACGTATCTATAAGTTTACTACGTACACTTACGTCTATACATAACTGTCTCAGTTCCACTTAGATTATGTGGCGGTTGAGTCTAAACAAACTATTAATTGGCTTCAGGTGTCAGGAATGCCCCGTGGTGAAGCCGACATTCCTTTGCGGCGCCGACAACCGAACGTACAGCTCGCCCTGCCGTTTGGAGTACCACAATTGCATTCATCACACCTCGGTACACATCACCTGCAAAGGATTCTGCCCATGCAAAGGTGAGAGTTATCGAGCTATTCAGTTTAATGGATCGAGCGAGTGGATGGGAATAGCCGGCTAGTATGGAACATAGTAGCAACCTAGTGTGTGCATGTACATATATATATAGTAGAGAGACGTAAAAAAAGTGTATTGCTTGGCTGAAGGAAGATCAATACCGAGTCCTGATTTTTACACCGTGAACTTCCCTCGGAGCTATACGTTACGTAGGGCAGGAGCTGGATGAGGAGGGGGGTGGATAAAAGAGAGGGGGGACGATGGGTGACCGAGTGTTTTTCTTATGCTACTCTCGGAAAATCCGGCCAAGTTTCGAATGGACCGATAAAGTTTTCTCGATAACGCCGATAGGAACCGATCACGGTGATTGGCGCATTGTCTGATAAGAGACAACCCGTGGGATTGGATGCACTCGATATACATGTAGAATCTTGGAAGATTCATACATCTCCGACGGTAAATTTGAAATTGTTAAATTGTTACTGGTAAGACTCGAAGTTTGTACCTGTCCGTGTTGCGGATGCTGATTGTCCACGGTGGACAGTTCGAAAGTTTATAATTTCAAGAGAATTCCAAAGGCTTTAAAAGTTTCGATCGGACGTTCTCAATCAAGCTGGAATTTAATTGCGTTTACCGTCCGGCCAGAGTGGATCGTAAAGTTTGTCTATCCGTATGACTTGGCGTTCACGGAGATAACTGGAAATTCTCATTGGAGTATGGTCAATATTTTCTTTAGGTTAGCTTTTTCGGATATCGTTGACACGTGGGTTATTTTTATCTTAATTATGTATTTGCTTCCGTACTGTACCGTACCAGAATATTTTCCGATTTGTAAGTCGGGTTGAAATTTTATCCCAAGAAATCGCTCTATTCGCGGTTATTGAAATTACACGTTAGTTGCACGTGGACATATAGACATATGCCATCTCGCTCTGGGATAGACCCTTCATTTAACAGAACGTTGCGAACTTTTCAGGCAGGAATTGAAAGGCAAATAGCCGCAATATTTACATGATAACTGATGAGCATGGCAAATAATTCGAACGGGTTACGATAACACACGTGCGCCCGTACACGTGTAATTGCATTTCCCGTACGAGTACTTTATGTGTGCACGACTCGCGTATAACTATATACGTAAAGAATCGAAGCATGGTTTGCCGAACGTGTTGGAAACATATGTATTCGTCAAAGACCGTGCCCAATAAATTTCTATGACCATCGAACGTTAATCAATAGGCAGGTATACGCATATCGATATGTAACGGGCGAAACCTGCGGGATTTTCTATGACGAGGTACTTGTCCAAGAAGAAGGCATAGGATACATATGGATATAGATCGGTACGAAATTACAGGCTAGATAAAACAAAAAGTAACTAGTCATCCTGCTAAAGTACCCCGTCGCAGTGTGGTAGCTGCTTTATTTTTATCGCAATGAATTCCCTTGATTTTTTGCCTAACGAACATTTTTTTTTTCAAAGCACAGCATATCGAGTTGTGCATGTGCCAAACGAGCAGTATCGCATCCTGAGCGGCTTCTGCCATTTTCCTCGTACTCTAGCTCTGCTGCGAGGCTAGTGTATGTAGATGTGCTTTTGAAAAAATTACCTCGACCCCGTTAGGGTTCAGCTTTGGAAAAAAAAGAAATCGATGACAATCGTATCATCCATAGTCAGTGTAACTATGGGATATCAAATTTACGGCCATTTTTGTAATCGAGCGATTCCACGGCGACAATTTTAATAGTCACGAATGGCTAATAAAATCCATAGCGCTGTCGAGCATTTAAACTGTTGGCCATTGAACAAACAACGGTAATTGCGTTTTATCAATCAGAATTGACGCCATCATTGGCCCGCGGTGTAAGTGCACATGTGAATCGGGTACGTGGAGCTTTAAAAAGGTCATTTATGGCGCCTTCCCTTCACTCTCTCGCTGCATCTGATAACGACTGTGCAGAGGTTCGAGATTTTAATCCAAAAATCGATACGACTTGTTTCGGGTCAGATCGATTAATATCGATAAATATTCCGTTATCAGTTTGTCGCTAAATTTATGGTAATAAAAAGAAAATTAATATAATTTTCTTTCTTGCCACCCGCAGCAGGATCTGACGTCAGCGTTCTCATGAAGAAGCTGCAGCTACATCGTCAGAAGTCGCTGATGGGAAGGTCCAGTCGTAATCGCGATATCACCCTCACTCCGCGCGACTTCAATTACGACAATCATCATTATCAGTACTTGAAGTACACGAAACGCGCCAAGGTGAGTCACGGACGTCACAACTGATTTTTACAGCACGGGAGACGTTCGTATAAGAGGATTTCACAGTGAAAGGTCGTATTTCCGATTTTACCAAAGTGCTACGAGGAGTCGAGAAATTCTTTTCTGATCCCCATCGTCGTGGGAGCACGTACGTGTAGTATGTATGTGTCACTGGTCGAAGGGTGGTCGTCTGTTTTTTCCACGAAAAAGAAAGGGAGTGTCCACATATCATATTTACGAGGAGAGAGACCAGTTTCCACCCCTCCCATCCTCCAGGAAAACGCTTTCACAAATCATAACGGTTTGACCGATTTCTTTTCTACAGCCTCTTAAATGTAACACGGCCATATCTCTCCCTCACTGCTAACAATCTGAGCATCAGATTCCGGTAAAAAGATTCCCATATACTCATTATATAAGGATACACAACCCTTATTGCCATGACGCTATGGGACGCTTACTGGAAACGTGAAAAGGCAATTTCGAGAAATTTACTTGAATAATTGTTTCATCCCCCCCACTTTAACTGACAATGGGAGAAACCATAGAAATACACTTGCTGGGTTATAATACGACTGGAGAAGCTCGAAACTGTTTTTTTGCCATTATATACATGGAAAGTCCGCAAGGCGGAAAGTAGAATAAGGTGGAGGGCAGAAGAAATAAAAAGTTGTAGGTTATGTCTCTAGGTATTTCAAGAAAAACTTTCGCGTCACTGACTACCCCCGTGACGTTTGTTAAATCGTCCCTATATATATATATATTTAATTTTAAATTAAAAACGTAACCAAGTGGTTCGCTCGTCCGTCTCAGTCGCTTGCGATAAAACAGCAAGTGAATTAATGCTCTTATTACAATTGAAATTCTCTCGTAAAACGTGTATATAATATATTGCTGCACCGGATACTGCAGTAAAATACAACTATGACTCTGGCGTTGGATATACCAAAGGATGGCTGGAAGGGTCGACTGTTACCGTTGTGCCGAGAGCGCATCAAGCTTAACCCAGGAAAAGCCTTAAAGCAGAAGACAGCTGGGCTAATCGGGAGAGATTGCAGAACTCGGCGAGGGTACCAGAGGGGGGTGGTCGGGGGAACTGAGGAAGGAAGGATGCCGCGAGTTCGCTAAATCCTACGTCTTGTCGTCAACTTAATTAAATCAACGTATAACTTAGCAGCCACCATGCATTCGTAAGGGAGATATACGTGGATAACTACTGGCGCGTGCATTTCTCAGGTTCTCTGCATACGCTGTAACTGGCTTTGATGTACAGAAAAGGAATAGAATAAAAATCCAAAAGACACGTCGAAGCGACCGAAGCAAGAAGGAAACTGTTTCTGGTATATTTAACCTGTATTATACTGGTATGTCGATAATATTCTAAATATACGAATCACTTAGGAAAGTCCCTCGAAGAAAAATCCAGAACTTTTTTCGGTGAGAAAATCTTGATTTTCACGAATTTTGAGTAGCTTCAGCACTTCCGATGTCACTGAAAGAGATCGTCTTATCCTCCAATTACGCGTATTTACTGTACCTCTCAGAGTCGGTTTATCTTTCTTTTCCGTCACTGGGGTTTTTTTTTCGTCTCCGCTTCGCCTCCTGTTTTCTTAGCCGAGATCGTTGAACGACCATTCAAAGTTTTGACGGATAAGTAATTTAAGTTTTCGACGATGCCTCGTCTAGTTTTCCCATTTCCATGAAATCCATCCAGACGGTCTACGGTTACGTGTATTCGTATATCGAGAGAGATAGATGAATATGTAAAGAAAGAAAGAGAGAGAGAGAGAATCCTTAGGGCTGCTCCGTATCTTAGCCGTTGAAAACGTTTTCACGAGACTTCCGGTAACATTATACCGCCACTTGACGATAATCAAATTCGTATAATGCTTTATCGACGGGACTATGAATCTATGTATGTAGGTTATGTCTATAGGTATATAGCCAGTGGGAAACTAGAAGAACCCAAAAGAGTATCGGAATCGTCTTTCATAAATTTTGATATGGTTGCCGAACATTTCGTCTAATTTACTTTTGATATTCACCGAACGTTCTCGCGCGACTTCCTTTCTGCTTGCTTCCTGACGTCCCTTTTTCCTTCCAGCCATATACCAATACTTTCCTAGTTCAATTTCCTATCGGCTTTGCCGGCACTTCTCTAGCATGTTTTTATATCTTCGCTTCTTCCTTGTTTTTTTTTTATTTCGCGCCTCGTACATGCAACGCCCATTCGTCCTCATTTTCTCCGCGTTAGCGCTCCCGCCGTCATGTTAAAACGGGGACTCTGCTATCTCGCAAAGACAGGCTCGGGATTATAAGAACGAATACAGCGAGTGCCCAGTGAAATTAGAGCGAAATAAAGGTAAATAAGAGTAGACTGTGTAAAGGACGGTGCCGTTATTACCTAGAATTTATTGGACACGATGCAAAGGGGAGGAACGAGAAAAGGTGGAGCATACGAAAAAAAAAAAATAAAAGGAAGGAATTAAGCTTAAAACGAAGAGAAAGAAAGAAGGAAGAAGTCTTAAGGTCGGTGGATGCGCAGGGAAACTGCAAAGGAAAATCTTCACTCTTAAGGCGGATTGAATTGAAGATTGGGGGGAATTACCCGTGGAAAAAAAAAGTTCCTCTGACTGCGTCTCGATAAAGCTCCAGTAGTCGCCGTTTCCTATTTTCGGCATTCTTTTCTTTTTTTACCTTCAAAGTTGATCTATACTTACCTCTCGCTTCTGCGGAGTAGAGGGTTCAGTCTCGGTATCTTTTTTTTTGTCTCTTGATCTTTTTCTCTCCTCCTAATCCCTTTTCTACTCTCTCCTGATTTATCTCCACCTTCTCAAAAGCACAAACTCAAATCCAACGATTCGTCACTTGCACTTTATAATATCAACTTCCATTCAAGCTCCATTGGCGTAACAATAAATTTTCTATTTTTTCAACAAAATTATAGACTGCAATTACGAAATTCCCATAACGTCAGTGGTCAAAACAATGACTTTCGTCGTCCTTTTCGGTTCTTTAATTTTTCCTAAATTCCATCAGTTTCGCTACTAGAATTCTTCGTACCTACCAAGCAAAACCGAAGAGACCTAGAAACTCTAAAGGACGAAAAAAGAAGAAACTGGGTAATGGAAAAGTCGAGAATCTCGTAAAAAAAAGTATGTTAGAAAATCTTTTTTCCATGTTTACACAACAAAACCCTCAGAACCCAATGATCCACCAGGGACCAAGTTGTTGGTCCTAAGAGCTAATTCGTTCAGCAAGACACTAGGCAGAGAATTATCGGTAATCGATCTTCACGCGCCAGACACGCACCTATCCAGGCACATTTATTTCCAGGTAGTTCACGCACGCGCCTCACCAACGACTCAGGGATTCACGCGCGATCGTCCATCTCCTTACGTACACCAGAATCTCAGAAGCTTATCTAACAATAACAAGTTCGCTGATAACACGTAGAGAGCAATTCTATTTATAGTTGACTGGACGAGCCTGCCGACTGAGAAAGCCTTACGAACTACAGATACGACATCGGGGTTAAAATTCTTATACACGCATCGAAAGCGATACCCGTTATTCGAATACCAGATGCATCTTTTCATTTTTCATCCCCTAACCGGATTTATATTTTCCGACGTCCAGTATTTTATTTAACAAATTTCACAGCATCAACCCTTCTCCGTGGTACTGACACGTCACGTATGTATATACTGTCTCTATATCCAAAACCCTCTCGCCACTTTTCCCATCTATCCAAAAATCCCTTGATTTCCTAGAGGCTATACGGAAACTCCGTGGAAGCTACCACTTTGCCCGGACAACAAAATCGAAGCGTGTTCGATTTCTTGATCTATTTTTACAACGTCCACGGTATATATATTCCGTTCTAAAATTCCTTACCTCGCGAGGAATGAAAGATGCAATTTTTCGAATGACTCCTCCTGCACATCCTGAAGATAGATTTCTCTCTCGAGTACCTACTCGTCTCCTCTTATCTATGCCTTGGCTATATAAAATCCGCCCCTGACGCAAATAAATAGAAAATTCCCCGCGATCCCCATTACTTCTAATCGAAACTTTCATAAAGTATCAATAACAACTCAACGGAGTGGAAAAATAAATAAAATCTTCCTTGTCAAGTATCAACAGCGACCCCCTCCTTCCTCACCCTCTGGAAGAGGATAACACGCAGCCCCTCGACTAGAAACAGTCAAGAAACGATATTATTCAAAACTTTACACTCGAGCAACTACCGGG
Organism: Trachelus tabidus; assembly: GCA_030142655.1. NCBI lineage: Eukaryota > Metazoa > Arthropoda > Insecta > Hymenoptera > Cephidae > Trachelus > Trachelus tabidus. The sequence continues at coordinate 1,719,118 of JARQTI010000454.1, read as the reverse complement.
ATAACTTTTCTAAAGCCTATGCCAGCCTCTAGCTCCAATATGGCTTCCGCCGGAAATCCTGAAGAGTTTTCGTTTTTACATCACGAAAACAACCTCCCGGCTCTTCCACGTTACGTACGGTACACGCAGGTAATACCCGTATCTAACGGTATCAAGATAATGATATTCATTTTGACTCTCGCATAGTCCATTTCTCTTGGAACCGTGTACACACCCCATACTCGCTACCTCGTATTACCTACCACGTCGCGTATCAGACCTCTCTAAGATTATACGTCATTTTAGTATTATCTCCAGTCTAGTATCGCCGGCACGTAGTACATCGGATCGATGCCAGGGCGTCTCGCTTTCCGGAATCTCGATAGGGTAAAGTCCAACATAAGCGACGAGTAGCAGCTACCCTCTATTTACACTGGTCCTGTCTGGCTTGTCCGAAGGTACTGCTTCTAGTGCGATACGGGGACACCCGAGAGCAGCCGATACCGACTGAATAAAAATTTGTTAGAAATATTTGAAAAGAAAAAAAAAGGAAAATTTATTCGCCAGGGATTAGGTGAGATGAAGTAAGAACTGAATGAAAAAGGAAATAACGGATTGAAGTAAAAGGAGGAGACCGGAGTTATTATATGTTTGTATATATAGGTATAAGGTGTACGTACGTAATACTGGGGGAGGAGTGAACGCTAGATGGTACGTAAATACATAAGGTAGATATAGATAGCTAAAAGTATATATATGCGTATGTACCAGCTACGGAGAACTCAAGGGTTTAGGTGTCATATAACCTGCTAATTGGATCCTTCGAAACGCGGCTTAGGATTTGACGCCTGTAACCTACCTATTTCTAAGTCTCTGGATGCCTTGGAGATATATATGCATGTATATCTACCGGCAGGATCCAAGTACCGAGAATTAATTAACCCGACGACACCTTTTTCATTGCGACATTCAGGATAGCTAATCTTTCTGTTATCGACAGAACTTAATTCCGTCGTTCGACGCTTCCACTTAGAATTAGTTCTATAGCGTAACCCATTAGCACCGTCTGTACAGCAATTAGATTCAAGACGTCCGATCTCTTCTGGATGAACTCGTGGCCAAGTCGCCATTCATCTCGCAAAGCTGTTCGAGTTTTCTTTCGAAGGAGACAATGACATTGAGAAGTCTTTTTCTCCTGAGCAAATGCTTTTTTGGCGGAAAAAAAAGGAAAACTGAAAAAGAAGAAAAGGTGAAATCCAAGACAGAGGATGTGTTTCGTGTGTCTGCCATGCTCGTCTTAGTCGAAGATTTATAGAGCGCACTTATTAATATTAATATAACCTGAAGTTAGCCTGTCCATTCAATTTCTATGGTAGAAACCACCTTCAGCTGGTACGTTTATTGTAATTAACAATATATATAGTTATTAACGCACCTAGCGAGATAAAGCGTTATGGAATTATAGACGATTATGCTTCTTCATGTTAAACGTCCACTGTGGTACAATTTGCGGAAATCATTGAGGCAATTTAGCGGCTAGCCAATCAGCGAGGCTATTGGGTAAGCACGCATTGCACATATGCTAACGGACCGATATTAAATTCTATCTCTTCAACCGCTCTCTGTGGTTCAATATGTTACCGATGTATGCATACGTATGCGTGTCTACATACTACCCCTCGACCACTTGTAAATCAAGCTAAAAGTTGGCTTTCATTTTTATAATTAAATATCGTATCAAAGCTGTCAGCCGTATCGATCATGACTCCTCTTGACATTATTTCCTTCAGGCACTGGCTTCCGGTAACGGCTACGATGACAACAAGCATCTGATGAACAACGAAGTTTCGGAGAAGACATCCTCGACAGGTCGTTCCACTTACAATTCTCAATCGACGACGAGGAATGCCGACTGTCCCCCGTCATCGAAACCCGCAATGGCGAATCGACTTTTGGATTGGTTCTCGGTTGTGATGGCGGACGCTAAACATCGACGTCAACATTCCAAGTCAAAGGGTAATGGTGAATAATTGAGAAAATTAAATACCTGAGCAGAGACCAAGAGCTTTTGACGCATCGACGGCCATTTTGAATTCAAAATAATAATACATGGTTTGGATGTCTGTGATATGGTTTAATGACAGTACTACGTTAATCAGTAGTCTTTAGACGGATCATTGAGACTGATTAATTTAATATATTATTCAATATATTAATTTTTTGTCTTTTGTAATAAGGTCACTTCCCTGCTGGATGTCAAAGTGAGGTTAAGTGGATGTTTGGACATCTCGACACCGATGCCGATGGTCGTATCTCACTCTCTGAACTCTACGGATTGGAACACGATCAGAACGAACCATGCCTCAAGCCGTTCCTAGACGCTTGCGATACCGACGGGTACATTTACTTGTTTACTTGTTTGTCCTGGTGGTTTACTTTCTTGACTAACGTTCATGGAATCAGATCCATTACCCTAGACCATACATACGTTAAACAATCAGATCGCATAACGCGTGTAAAATCTTTTCGTCCTCCTCAGCGACATCTTCGTGAGCGGACCAGAGTGGTGCGGATGCTTCTCCAAAGCTGAAAGACCATGCGCTGCTGTCCGTAGACGATCCTCACCGGAAGTAGCTCCAGCCTGCGACTCCCATGGTTATTATCGAAGTACTCAGTGTCATCGAGGTCTTGGTCTGTGCTGGTGCGTCGATCCTCACGGTGTTGAGTTCGCCGGTACCAGAACTCGTGGTACCAAACCCGATTGCGGTGAGTTAAATAAATCCAATGCGACATGTATCCAATAGTTCCCACGAGCTACGATTTCATTTTTCAATCTTTTTCCAGACGCAATAGTCAAGAAGATAACTAGCCGTGGCATCAAGACGAACAGCGTGGACTTGGATGATGACGACGAAGACGGGGGTACGGATTCGGCGCAGGATCTTGAAGGATCTGCTGATCAACCTCTGGACTTCTAGGTCTCTTAGAAAGAAACACCTCGCTAAGCAAGTACAGCTATGGACAGCATCCTTTTCGAGAGACACTGTAAAAGGGAGTGTTTCATCGCCTGCTAGCCTGGTGCGACGTCGTTGTGATTGGAGGTGTCTCACAAGATCTAACTAATGTTTCCTTGACGATGATATCGCTATACGTCGGATCCTATACAGGTACACAGTCATTGAGTACCGTGAAGAAGATGAGAGAGTGATAAACTTGTTTATCCTTTTTTTCTTCTCCAATAATTAAGAAGAATGAGGATGTCCATTGTTGCGCCGGTAAAGAAAGTTAATACTGTGGAAACTCTTCAGCTTGTTTCTTGTCGATGTAAAATCCTGCTCATTAATCGGATAACCTATAAGGCGATCGATCGGCTTGTCCAAAACTTGACTGTAATACGTAGTAACTAAAGAGATGTCCATGAAAAAGTTACTCCATAAAATAGAAGAGCGTCTGATACTTAGAGAGGCGTCGCCTCCTACTCTCTGCGTATATATATAACCATTTTAAAACTGAGGTACCTCCAAGCGCAACTCACTTATAAATAATATAATTACAAACTAGTTATGCATATAAAGAGGAGAAAAAAGAACGAAGAGGATGGAATAGTTAACGTAGAGAGAACACTCACTACTGCATCGGCAAAGTATGGCGAACACTCCACGACACATACAAATTAATATGTAGTATAAAGAATACTCTATATACTTTCTAACCATTTAGACTTACCGATATATCTAAGCGTAATACTGTCTATGACTTATGATAATACCAGCCGTATACATTGAGGATGGCTACGAGAGAAAATCGGGATGACGCGAGTTTGAGGATTGATAAGAGTCTACGGGGGATGAAGACCTTCTAAGATAGCCTAAGGGGGGGGGGGGGGTTTCGCAATTTATGTGTAGTTACGTTTAGATAGTTTATTGTTACGTGTTACGTTAGTTTTAATTGATCGTACTTAATCGACGGTTCGTTGCCAATAAGAAAGAAATTGAAACACCGGGTACATTCTCATTATTGATATTATTTATTGGATCGTGAAGCAGGGTCTCGCGCTTAACAGCATCTCATTTCTCTCGCAGCCATCTCAATCCTATGAAATTAGTGTAAGATACACCGCATAAAGATGAATGACCTACTTCGTGTTCACCGATACCGATGCCGCAGTCAAATCTCAATGCCACTGGCCCCCCCGTGTATTTTCATATGAAAGAGAAAAAAGAAAGTACCATCCAACTCAAAATTTCATAATATCGTCATTAAACAACGTATGATATTCGGGATGCTGTTAATCTGACAGTGAGGGCTTAAGTTTAACGTCGACATTGCGTTTTGTCTACACTTCCGGTAACGGTGAGAATTTTTACTTACGTCTTTTACTTAACGAGTATGTGGTACACTGTAGGTATTTATAATAATATTGTAACCGGTAGTGAGAGATCCTTGGTCACTATGTAAATGCGCCACGTGGAAGGTAACCTGCAGCGAGTATTTACAAACTTATCATTAACTCTTCCATTACCTACATCACGTCTTTGGAAGGGTCACGAAAGATGGTGACATACTTGGTATACTTGAAAACTCTCGTGTACATGAATTTGAAGAGCCTTCTCGAGGTGATTAAAGGCTAAAGGAGATTCATGTGTACCATATTGATTTAGCGCGACGTAAGCCGCTCTCTTCGTCAGAAATCAGGATAAAAAAGTTATTAAATTGCTTGCAAAAGTCCATAATTCGTTTGCCGAATTAATTAATTACTTCCTAATGCATGGTAGTAGACCTTGCTCACACGAGATGGCGATGGATGTAATTTTATCTTTTATTTTTCTTTTTAATGATTGCCATTTAATAGATGTGTGTGTGTGATGTACGCGCTCGTGAAACTTCGTCGATTATTATTTTGGTGCCCAGTAAATATTATTAATCTAGGCATTGTGACTTAAAATTAGTGGCACCGAATTCGATACCAATTTGGTTTCGATTATTTGATTCGACCCTCACAAAGAATGGCGCGTGTATCGCTTCTGTAGTTATGTGTGAATCAATATGGTTACTAGTAATACGATCTTTTAATAAACATGACGTGTCCCTTTTCGGGCATCTAACTGCGTAGATATAATTACATAGTGATATATCCACATGCCATTTAACCGATAAAGAAAAGATCATTCACAAGGAATCGGTATTACGTACCCCATGCTACGGCAGACATAACGTATTATGCATTCCGCCTCAATTATATTATCGATCTAGATTAATTAACGTAATTTCCCGGATAAAGTGAATACACCCTCTATCGTTACGTCTTACATATTGTATATAATTATATACAATAAAGGAAGAAAACAAAAATGAAAAATCATCGCCTATGACCTTCGTACCATGATGATTTTTATAAAATGTACTCCGGATCGAAGCGTAAAGAATTTTTACCTAATTTGGAGGCAACCGTAGACATCTCATCCGTTTGGTATTGTACATGTGGCTGTAAGAATTCTTTATGAATAAAGATTGTTTTAGAAATCTTTTGCATTTCTTTCGTAGTCAATACGTGGATCCGATTTACTTTCAAGTAACCAGGATAGTATACTCTGGACATTACGTCAAGTGGGAAAGAGGAGTGTGAAGTAGCAAGACTGGTATTTGAAAAAATTACTTTTTAATGAAGTATCTGTCACAATTATGTGTTGCATGCAAAGAAAAAGAAATATATTCTGTCCTTAGTAGTGCATGACTGCTCTTAGACTGAAACAGATAAAAAACAAATTTCAATTAACATATTTTTTAAATTAATTGCAATTTATTGTATACTTACGCATTGCCCGAATGCAACAAATCGAATCCTTCGTTAATCTTCTCAAACGGCATATTGTGAGTGATGAACTCGTCCAGAAGAAGTTTCTTAGACTGATACTCCTTGACAAGTTTTGGTACGCTTTCCTTGGATTTCCATCCTCCAAAAGCAGTCCCTTTCCAGACTCGTCCTGTCACCAGCTGAAATGGACGTGTACTGATTTCCTGGCCGGCAGCAGCCACGCCAACGATTACGGAAGTTCCCCAGCCCTTATGACAGGCCTCTAAGGCTGCTCTCTGAAGTGACGAAGATAAACGGAACAATTAATTGTGTGGCTCAATCTACATTTTAGAACATTAGTATATTGCTAAGATTTATTCACCATCGTATTGACATTTCCAACACACTCAAAAGTGTAATCGAGTCCACCATCGGTAAGCTCGATTAGGACCTCCTGAATGGGTCTATCGTGATCCTTTGGATTTACGAATTCAGTGCAGCCGAAAGTTTTGGCTATACATGATAATGGAGAATTCTTATCAGTACCATTTAAAGTGTATTGAGATCAAAATTACAGCACAGGAAGGAGAGGATTAATGTGTATCGAAGAATTTAAATAACTTAATGCGTATATAAAATAAATATCGCTAAGCCGATTATCGATACCGTTATATAGTAAAAATGTCATGGAAACATATACCTGGCTCGAATTTGGCCGGGTTCACATCAATGCCAATGATTCGGGAAGCACCGGCTGCTTTGCAACCAAGCGCTACAGCCAAACCGACAGCACCTAATCCCCAAATGGCGCATGTGCTTCCAGGTTCTACCTTGGCGGTATTAAGGGCAGCACCGTAACCGGTTGGTACACCACATCCGAGTAAACAAACTTTATCCAATGGAGCTGAGGGCTCGATCTACGGTCTTAATTAAATAAGAATCATCTTTCTCTGAAAATTGTTAATTATATATGCATACATTACCTTGGCAAGGGATATGTCAGCTACAACAGTGTATTCTGAGAATGTAGAGCAACCCATGAAGTGAGCCAACGTTTTCCCCTTGCAAGTAAACCGTGAAGTACCATCAGGCATAAGTCCTTTACCTTGGGTAACACGGATTTTGCTACAGAGATTAGTTTTTGGAGATTTACAAAATTTGCAATCTCCACACTGAGGAATGTACAACGGGACAACATGATCGCCTGACAAAGGAACATTAAATGTTATCGTATGCCATTTAATATCACAGTAGATTATTTTCTGTTAAAATGTTTCTTACCAGGCTGGAATTCAGTTACACCTTCTCCAATGCTTTCTACAATACCACCACCCTCGTGCCCAAGAACACTAGGGAAAATTCCCTCAGGATCAAGACCATCCAAAGTATAAGCATCGGTATGACAGAGAGCAGTTGCAATAATCTTAATTCGTACTTCATGTGCACTTGGCGGTGCCACTTCAATTTCCTCTATAGTCAGTGGCTGTTTTTCCTTCCATGCTACAGCAGCACGACACTTGATAACCTGGACATAAAAGATCATCTTTCTTCTTAGACCACAAACGGATTATCAACTATATTTTATAATATGCACTTTGATCTGATGAAATCAATGAGTATTATATATAAATGATGGAATTTTCATTGCATCTACAAGCTTATGACATTAACTATTCTCATCATATCCTAGATGCTTTGAAACAGTTCCTACAAGGAGCATATCGCATGGACCCAACGTACTTTGAAATGCAAGATACATCAAATGTTTGATAAACAGTATATTTGATTAGAATTAATGTTCCATGAATAGCATGCACAGTGCTTGCTTTTATATTTCAGATGAAAAATAAAAAAGGAATACATGCCTTTCCGACAGTATCAGCCATACTTTATAATCAAGAAGAGAAGCTCCGCACAGTAACAAGAACAGAAGAAAAATGGTTTGTCACTGATCCGATTGAACTGTAAACTTTTTGAATTACTGGCTCGTTAATGGTGATTAGGCTCGATGTAATCAAGGCAATTCAAGGTCGGAATTTGCACACAGTGCAATAGCGATTATGAGGACATCTAGTTGCTGCTAAATAAACTAAAAGGCATATTTAAAAGATAGTTTAAATTAATCTAAATAACATTTGAGTTAAAAAAAATTTCATGCTGTCGCTAACATATAGTATAGGTTTAAGTTTATCTATTTCATAAATCTAGAGAACAATTTTTGTTCGACTAATAACTGATGAATACTTACCGTATTAAAACATATTTACTATACGCTCTTACATACTTCGCCAATATGGGATAAAGTCAAAGAAAAAGAAAATGATAACGTATTTGAAAAATCTGTAAAGGTGCAGCAATGAGATTCTTGAATTTACAAAAAAAAGTATATCATTTAAGTATTAAATGTTATGGAAAACATATTCTTTAATTTACCATTCCAAGTTTCTCAAAACTTTTAACATAAATTAAAAAATTCATCACACTGATTAAATGCAGTCTAATAAACGTATGAACTACAGACGTAACAGTTAGATGCAGTCTGTCGTAAAGTAACTCTGATTTAAAAATTATATCATTATGATAATACATAATATGATAAAGGAATTATTACTTTATATTATATAAAAGTAGAAAATAAAAAAATTATTCATTTTTACAAGTACAGTATATATTTGACATTTCATGATAATTTTGTATATGGCATAGATGCATCGAAACATTTTGACACAATAACATATATATTATCATGCAAACTGTAGACATAGTCTAAGATAATTTTATTAGAATTTTATCCAAATCTATTTCTGAAGAATTATCAAATTTTAATTCTGTATAACATAAAAGCCGTAAAAGATTATTTTAATTTGGCAGTGTAGTATTCATTATAAATGAATTGAAGCGAATGAAAACAGCAGAAAGTTCATGGAGGTGAACTAATGAAATTTTGTAAGAGCAATATGAACGTTACACAATTATTTTAAATACTGTTGCCAATTGCTCCCAAAAAATTTATTAACTTTTATGCTTATTCAGCACATTAAGTCAATAAATTCATTTATTTAATTTGCTAGTGGTGCAATTTCTTATTTAATTTTAAAACTGGAAGTGTTCTTATCAATGTAATAAAATGAGCCATCATATATCCAACTAGAGCACCTATTATACATGAAATTGGCCAAGCCTGCCATGGTCGATCCCAATCCAATGGAATCACAATAGCACCTAGCCACGAACCGAGTAATGTAGCTTTCACATTAATTCTCATAGCTTCTGATAGTAAACCTGCATTTTGAGGCTGTACTCCAGTTAAAAGTGCCAATGCATTATCAATACCTAAGTGCAAACTAGCTGGAATAAATGTTAATGCCGTCAAAGTAAGGGCAAGCATAATTGTTTCTTCATGATGAGTCAATAAAGGAGCACCGAATAATATAATAACAATGAAGTAAATGACAGATAATGTTATCACAACAATAAAAAATTTAAAGATTCCTCTAAGATTCTTTGTCCAAGATTTTTTGGACCTTGACGAAAATCGTGATTCATTCTTGCCTAAAATTATATGATCTCCTCGCAATAAAGAGAACGAGAGCTTGATGACTTCTGCAAACATTAGTATTATCAGAATTGGAATAAATTTATAGGTTCCCACGTTGTACAAATTGTTATTGAACTTTAGTAGTATCAGGATGCCAGGGAAATAGATGCAAGTGAAGGAGCAGTAGAACAACAGCAGTCGATTCCCTGAGACATTATCATATCCCATTTTAATGTGGTAAAATCTAAAAAAAATAGTTTAAATCTTATGAGCAATAAACAACAAAAAATATTGTAACTTACATAAAAGATGCTTACAAGCTTATTTTGCAAAATTAAAAATAAACTTTTCTGTGTAACTCAATCTAAAAGCACTTGGTTATAAACAAATGCTCTCTAAAATTAACATTGTTCATTTATTTATTTATCAATGCATATAAAGCCTTTAAGATTGACATTCATTAATAGAATAAATAGCAGAGTCAACATTTTAATTCAGTATTATGTTGTCTAAATGAAAATAAAAAAACATTGAATACTCACATCTACTGATATAATATATTACTATATCTTACCTTCTCTTCTACCGGAAATTTTATAAAATTTTTTCGCAAAATTTAATCAAAACACTGTGCTAATACATTTATTAATAATGTTTGCTTTTAGCTTACATTGAAAGATAATTTAAAAATTCTAAATATTAGTTTTTCTCCACGCATAGCAAAAACTTAGCTACAGCAATCAGCTGTGACATCTTCGAATGTAGCGTAATCTAGCGTAACCCATGGTAGAATCAGACAAGTTATGTTCCGTTCACGGACACATTTTCGACCACTTCCACGCAACCCGAAGACTCCGCTATTTTTTAGTATTTTATGTTTATATCGTGATATGCGTCCCATGCCATAACCCATCATAACCTAATCCTGATCGAATATGAAGTGCCTAGTTATATTTGTATTGTGCATCTAGGCGACTGTGAATCGAAATAGAGTATCATTTTTTAATGATACACGCTATATTTAGCTGTAATAGGAAAGGATTTGCGGTTAATTATAATTAATAAATTTACTTATTCACATAGTTTAAATATAACCATAATTATAAATTTACAATTTATTTCTCTTTTCAGGATTCTATAAAATATCCAAAGGAATGAAATTAACTTTAATTAGAAATAATATTTGTCACGACGGTTTTCAACAGTTAAAACTCTGCGCCTTATTTCAAATTACGCGGCAACAATGGCTGAATCTTCGAGCAGCAGCTTATTGGTCCTCTGCGATGTAGATGCGTCAGAACATACCTTGTTTGATTCTACCATGGTACTTATCCTCCCGGTTTTGGCTAAGGAGAAGACCGCGTATCGCCAGAGGTAAAGATTCCGTGCTTTAGCGTGAACTCATATATTATTTCTAATTACTACTAGCTATTATTAATGTTCTCGGTAACCCTGGAAAGTTATCGTAAGAACCCGTGAACTGCGCTTATCGTACGTTCCTGTTCTCGAATCTGTGAATAATATTTTGCTATTATAATTTAATATTTTGCGAATTTCTACTCTTATCTATTCTGTTTTTCTAAGAGTCCTACTCAAAATGTAATTCAACCTACGTTTTCTCCTCTATTATATCTGCTGGACCTACTCTGCCTGTCCAGTACTCGATTTCATCTGTCGTGCTCGCGTTCCCGAGTAGGTTCAATATCTTCGTTTATTGTAGAACAGATAGCTGTATCGCGAGGGCCCGTCTCGAGCCCTGTAGGTCACAGAAGTAGAGTGTATCGTAGAAAGGATTATTTCTCTTTGTTTCACGTGTCTCGCAAGGACCTTGTATAGCGTGTTACTTCTGCATTAGCTTATTTTGTTTGCGTGTCCCGTGTAGGACCTCGTCTCGCGCGATATCGTATTCTTATTTATTTCCTGTTCGTCCATAGTTATTTAATTTGTTAAATTTATGATTTTATAAGTCCCAAAATAAAAGGGCCCACTGTTATTGTTACTAGATATCTCGTGGTTGCTCGATCTACTTTCTTTTACCATCTGTCTCCTCTACCATCTCTTTCAGTTTCTTTCCTCCTAGCCGGATTCCTCTTAATTTTCTCGGGAGTTTCGTGTATCTCGCGACGCAGCGTGCGTCTGGCACCCATTTGGCAATTATTCGAGTCAAGATTCCGGAAATGCGTTTTCCCGGGGAAGTAAAATTTGGGGAAGCCTTCGTTAGAGGCCAAAAAATGACATGTGACTGTGACCGATTCCCACAAGCGTAAACTGACAGTTCGCATAGCAATAAGTTAGGTTTTTGAAACATTTCAATAGTTAGGTTACTGAAATAATTAAATTATATCATAATGACAAAATATAATATATAATGTAACATTATATAAAATACTTTTTAAGGAAAAAGAAAGGTGTTTTTCTAATTGAAATAAAGTAAATACAATAGATAGTTGCTGTAAATAATTAATTCACTTGCCATGGCTGTGGTTGCTCCGACGGGACAGCGTGTCAGACTATGCCACTATTCACCTACTGTCTGACTCATTGTAAACCCTGATCACTAGGACTCGCCATATTAATAGAAGCTCTACTTTATATTATGTGTAAACTGCTGTACAGCACAGCTTCAATACTATAGTCATAAGACTTTTAAGACTATAGTATATCTTCCTATCCAGATGAGCCGCATCGGGTCTACCAGTATTTTGTACAGATATATCGATCACTTATCTTCGCCACGCGACGTCATTAATATCTGCGGAACTGCAAGAAAAATATTTGTGAATATTACGGAAGTATTACGATTATCGTTACCGGTTAAGAATTCTTAATAATTCGGTAAATGAGAGATACAAGAATATTCCAATTTAATAAGAGCGTATCCTTGTCGCTTGAAATTTTTTTTTAATCAAACTGATTCGTTTTCTATTAACTTGACTGCACGAAGTCAGGCATGAATGATTGTTGGAAAAATTTAAGTAATTCAATATTGGGTGGATTTCCATATC
>JARQTI010000454.1:1612376-1706702 GCA_030142655.1 Trachelus tabidus | reverse complement strand
GCGATGGCGGAAGTCCAATGGCCAATTTAATTGGCCAATATTGCGGAAATAACATTCCTCCTCCTGTTACCTCGTCGGCGAACTTTCTGTATATAAGACTTGTTACCGATAGCGTTATAGAGGGTCAGGGAGTCACAGCCACGATAACCGCTACGGAGCGTAAGAATTTTCGAAAATTAATTTTTTTATTCTCAAATCTTTCAAGATACTACGTTAACGCTACGTTTTTTCACGATCCTTCGAAATTTCAGCACTTTGCGGAACACCATTATTCATTGTGGAACGTGAGACTGTAAACATCACGTCTCCTGGATATCCAAATTCATATCCACCTGGTATCAAATGTCGCTGGACTTTTAGGCTTGAACCTTATATATATTCTTATAATTCAAGAGAACTCGCAGTACATTTTATTGATTTCGATACGGAAGATTCGGATATGTGCAGCCTCGACACACTGGAAATCATAGACTCATCGGTACGTACGGATTAAGTAGATTAGATTGATTAACGTCCAAATGACAACCTCTAATAATTTGTTATTTTTATTAGACAAGTCATTTCGTAAATGAAGGCCTCGGCGAAGATTTCATATTCAGTGGGGAAAGGAATCGCAAAACTAATGAGATGGTAATGAGTAAGATTGATTAAATGATTCATGATCATCGACTTCTTTACGCGAATCTCCCAATCGAATTAAATTGCACTAATTTTATTCCAGGGTTATCGCCATCCTTTCTCATCATATAAATACTGCGGTTCTTTGTTACCGCACGAGTTCTACAGGTAAATAGAAAATTTGTTTCAACTGTGCACTTACTTTTTCATAAGCAATAAACCCGCCCTTTTTTTTATCTTCTCGCAGTGCTACCACACAAATTCAAGTAACTTTTAAAAGTGCATCGACTCAGCAAAAACCTCACAAAGGCTTCAAGTTAAGTGTTGGCCCAGCCACGTGTAATCGCAATTACACACAGGAACAAGGACGCATTTACCACAGTCACTTTACGGATTGTTGGTTTACCATTACAGCTCCAGTTAATTACACGATTTCTCTGTATTTCAATGGAATTAATTTGTACGGTAACATGCATTGCAACGACACTGGATTAAAGGTAAGGAACATAATCAAGATCCTGAACCATCCAGTAGTGACGCGAAATCTGACAGAGCGAATTGGTGCAGACTGAAAGGATGAATTTTGATTTTGACTTTTTTTTTGTTAGGTATACGATGGAAACTTTGGGAGTAAAGTGTTGGCGACCATTTGTGGTTCCACCACACCAAATCCCATTTTCAGTTCAGGAAATAAGGTCAGTTTGAATTCTTGGTCCCCGATTGAGCAGTATTACCAAGAACATTACGATTTCACATTTACGACAACCGACAAAGGTAAGTACAAGTTTTCGTAAACAGACTTCGATTAATAATTCCTATGTTTTAAATCGAATTGATGCATTTTAGGACCGGGATGTGGTGGAAAGCTGTTCAATGCTGACGGCACGTTTACGTCTCCCCTGTATCCACAAATTTATCGCAATAATTCCGAATGCACGTGGGAAGTCGGTGTTCCCTTAGGATTCAAAGTCGGTTTGGAGTTTTCATTTTTCGATTTAGGTTCGCCAGGAACGTGCGATACTGATTTTTTGCAAATTTCTGACGTTAATTCGGATGGCGAAACTAGTCTCCGGGAAACTTATTGTGGAGGGGTAAGGAATGGCGCTATTGGATTCTAGTATTAAGGAAAAATATATATATATGTATTATCTTAATTATCTAAAAATATATTAAAATAATATATATGTGTAATATAATTGACCATGAGGTAATAATTTAATTTTACTTCTCTAGGATAATCCTGCGCCTTTCACTGGTGATGGAAGTGTGGTTTCTGTTAAATATCAGACAAGCGTGAACAATGGCGGCAGTTGGATAATCAAATTTCTGGCGACAACTACTTGTGAGCATTGACTAATGACTTGCTACTAATTTTCAATCAGTCCCATACAAATTATTGGTACATTATTTTTTGCAGAATAATTCGCTACGATGGTGTCGGATGATACGTGGTTATTTTAAGAATCATTGGGCCACGTGTAATAGTATTTGATCTGTCTAGTCGGAATTACTATAAGACACGAGTGTGAAGTTTGGTACACGAGCTGTTAGATGAGTGCACCAATCACACGAGTCCTTATACTCATGCGTGCCAGCTAGATACAACATTTTTCATATCAAATGCTCAAAGAAAACGTCGTCTGGCTTTTTTTTTTTTACTAGAGATGGCACCGTTAACCCGCCTCCAAAATATTTTGTAATAGGTTTACCCTTCCTTGAAAATATTTTAGATGCCTATGACGTTAATGTCATAATCTTTTAGGTAATTTTATAGTCGATTGTCTAAAAAATAATATTTTTAAGGTGCTCTCTGGCGTCACATTACGGGATGTTCTTTGGGCTGTAACAAATATGTTACCGAGTTATTACAGTATGTAGATAGTACAGTTATGAAAATTGAAATAAATATTTTTAACTCATTGGTAACTCTTAAAACATCATGTTATGAAATTTTGTCCTCCGGGTTTAAAGTATATTAAACGAGACTTCAGATTTCTTAATAAAATTATACAGTATTATATTTCTTCATTTCTGCCACAGTAAGGACCGGTTCCATAAACACGGTTTATTGTTTAAACTCGGTTTACCTCCGCTATTAGCCAATCAGAAATTTGTATTTTGAAGATAAAAGAAGTTTAAACGATAAACCTATTTTGTGGAATCGAACCTAAGTATCTGTAAGTATTAAGTATCTGTAATATAATTACATTCTTACGTTACAGTTGTCATTGAAATTTGCTTTAAATTCACTAGGCATGGATTTAAGTAATATCGATATAGGTTTGCAGATGTAGAAGATGAGCTTCCGTATTAAATTTACATACAATTACAACAAAAATAAAACCGAATCATCAAATTTTAACCAATTACAAATTCAATTTAGTTGGCAAATATTTTATTAATTTGCAACGTCGTGCGCCAATGAATTCTATTAAAAGTTCAACAGTAACACTTATCGTTTAACGGTAATAAAAAAAAAAAAAAATAAATGACAATACTTGAACGACACAGCACGCACATAAATGTGCGGTATCTTATAAGCGGAATCATCATCAACATATAAATATGTTTACGAACTATTCAAATCAGAAATAACCTGTTACATGTCAATTAATGTTACTGTCTGAACTATTAGAGTTCAATTAATATAAGTATATTTTAATCGAACAATAATTCATTAAGCTCACAGATCATTCACTGAACGACGGAAACGAAAAAAACAAATAGGTATCAAAGATCTGCATTTTGTACTGATCTGTTAGTGACTGCACGTGCAAATTTCGACTTTTAGACGTCTGATTGCTCTCTTTAAGATATCCTGTTACGGATATCTATTAGACGTCTTTTGTAATCTCGCAAATAGTTATCTACTCGACAAACTAATGTGCGCCACTTGTTCCGATAGCTTTTCCCAGACTTCTATATGATATTTTTCGGATTTCGCGAAAATCCATCTAAAAGATATCTCTTTCCGATATACCCAAAAGATGTCTTTTGGGGGGTAATTGACATACCATCCCGACATCTAATAGCTACCTTTACAGATATCTTTTAAGATATCCGTATCTGTTGACAGACCTCTAAAAGATACCTTTTAGATGTCACTGTGCTACTTGGGTTGAAACATTTTAAATATTATATGATTTGAAGTGCGTTAGATCGTGTTCCAGTTAGTGAAACATTCATATCATGGGAAAGAATAAACAAGCTCAGCGTACCAAGAATAATGCAAGGGTATGTACAAATTTAAGTACATGGTGAAAAGTACTGTATCCAACATCTCTCGTTAACCTACAAATTTGAACGTTTCCTTCTGACATGATATCTGACATCAATTAACTGGCATGTGTAGTATTATTACTTTACTGTAATGTAATCATGTCACTATGAATTTCACTTAAAAATTTCATATATATAACTATCCTTAGCCATCCAGCAGTGGTCGCAGTGCAGAACTCCTTGGAACTTCTATGCCAACATTTGTTGGTTTTTCAGCAGTCAAGGATGGAGGCTATGTGCCTGTCCTACCAGGCCTTTCTCTGGGTACAAATGAAGTTGAAATTAATAACATAGATTCTAATTTTCAATTAGTTCTCAAAAAGATGAACAAAAAAGATGCGACAACAAGACTAAAGGTGTGTGCAATATCTCATGTGAAATGGTTTATTTCAAATATAGAAGAACGATTCAGATTTTATGTTTTACAGGGTTTACAAGAATTTGCTGAATTATGTCGTACTTCACCATTAGCAGATGTTGAAACCATGTTGCCATTTTGGCCTCATTTATACTGTCTCCTGGTTGTTGATGTCGAACACAGAGTACGGGAGGCTGCTCATTTAGCTCATGCAGCTGTTATTAGGCGTGTTGGAAAAAATATAGCTATATATTTGAAACAGCTTGCTGGACCTTGGTTTACCTCACAGTACGATACCTATCCTCCAGCAGCTTCTGCAGCCACAAATTGTTTCCATGTAAGCTGCTTCTATAGTGTCCTTCGATTCTTCTATATTGATTATACTTTACTCCTTGGAAACACTTTAAAAATCGTAAATATTATTTTTAGGAAACATTTCCACCAAACAAAATCGTTGATGCAATTGTTCATTGCCAGTATGAAATATTGTCATACATTTGTGACAATATTACGATTCAAACGGCACAATCATTAAATACACACAAGTACGTGTTACAATACGTATTCTCCAAAGTATAATTGTAATTTAATAAATTATTTCTCTTAAAAGGACTTTCACTGCTGAAGAAATAGAGGCAAGATATCAGAGGGTTTTAGTCTCAAGTTTACAAGGCTACTGTCTCTATTTCAAATCAGTTCCACCACGTCAAATAGAAAAGACAAAAGAAATACATTTGAAAATTATCAGCAGTAATAAATTTTGGAAGCTAGCCAAGCACGAGGTACCACTTATTAAGACAGCATTCTTTAATGTACTTACATCCATAATTGAGTATGCTAGTGAGTTATTGAAAGATGAAAAGAAGAAAACTATAACTGCTATCATGAATAGTTTGGATGAAACAGAACCTGGACTTTTATCTGCAGTATGGGAATCAGTTCTCGTAGCCATCAATAAAATAGATGTAAGAACTAATTTGTTGTTCGCTATTCGATACGCTAGAATCACAAGTAGGTCAAAAATTATCCTAACTGCTATATATTTTTTTTTATTTAAGGATTGGCATGCAGTAGTAAATATGGAAAAGCTGGTTCTACCAAAACTATGGAGAGTATTGAGAAGTGGTGGTCAGTGTTGTGCCACTGTTGTTTATCCAAACTTATTACCTTTTCTTAGTCAATTTCCAAAGCTTAATGTTCCCAAGACGAATCTGTATACAAATTTCTTCGACAATATGCGCGAAGGGTAACGTCAATATAGTCACACTATTAAAAATCAGATATTTTCTGACTCTTCATTTACATAATATATTCCATCAGATTTTCAGCAAAGAGTGTGCTTCTGAGTCGCTCAGAAATATTCGCAGTGACTACATCATTTACCGAATGTTTACGTTACGTGATACATCTTAATAGCAACGATAAAGAGTTATGTGAGAAACTTCTCCAAGAGCAGGTACTTGAAACAACGTATTTCACTTTAGTAAAATAAACAATATCAGTGTATTAAATAACTACATACAGCTAACAGTAAATTTATATTTCTTTCAGCTGATTACAATGATAGAATTTTGTGCGAAAGAAAATACTCCAATTAAATCATATTTATTTAGCCAAATCACTCAATTGGTTCGATATTGGAGTAAGAATCGTGATAATCCAGAATCCAAATTATATTCTTATTTAGTACAAGAGTTTTGGCGACACCTGGAATTAATGTTTAACAAACTAATGGACGATGCCAATGAAAATTTCGATACGATTTCTACAGGCAACATACGCAATTCTCAAATTGATTTACTCCTGACTCTGAAAAACGCACCCGTTCAAAGTCGTAAAAACTTACGAGTCAAGTTTTCCGACAGAGAAAAATCGGATGATACTCTGTCACAAGACAGTAAATCCAAAGCGGAAGATGACATATTGTTCCAGAAAGAACTTAATGAGTTCGTAAACAAAATCTGTGTAACATATTACAGCAAGATAGATGCTAATAGTTTCCGACAAAACATAGGGTACCTGAACAAACTTATGTCTAATTTTGAAAGCAAGGATCTTTTTGTAGCACTGGCTAAACTATACAATGCAGATGCAGATCTCTTTGACTTTTATAAGGATAACTTGAAGGATTGGTTGATTGAGAAGCCTGACGAAATAGAAACTATCATCGAATTTGTATTCAGTTTAATTAGACATATGGATTCACCTAGTAAAAATGAAGTATTAACTTCACTAATAGAGGTACGCAAGTGGTCTATCAAAATTAAATTATATAGTTCATTCGACATATAAATATATTTATTTTATATTTAGTTGAACAATGACAAGGTATTAAGACACGCTGTACATTGTGCATTATCGAAAAAGGATAGTACCGACACTATGGTGAAAGAATGGTGTGCAACATCTAACGTGACGGCTCTTCTGATTGATATTGCCAAACAAATTGCCTCCAATGATTCTTCTACTGACTCAGATATTAATACGAAAATTCTAATGCTAGCTTTTGAACCTTCAGATGATGGTGGTATGTACAATTGTATATGAATCTAGCACTTCATTAATATATGTTATATATTAGTATTACACACTGTTTCAGATTTGTTAATTAATGAAGAAGTTACGAATCACATTTGTAATATATTATGCGACTCATTGAATGAAAATACTCAGTCTGATATAGCGAATCTTGCGGAATTAGTGTCACAACTTTTATCGCTTATATGGACACACAAAAAGCCCGAAGCTGGCGCCATTCGAATGCTAGAATCCATATTCGAACTAACTACCAGACATACCTTTTTTGATAGCTCATCAATTTCACTGGAAAATTTACGGTTGACTTGCAAAAAAGGCCTTGTTGAAATTTCCAAAAAAATTTCCTTGACTAGTTTTACTGATCTTGCAAAGAGATTTGCCAACGTTATCTGGAGAAAAGTTTTTAACTCGTAAGTTGACTCTTATTTAAATAAAACATATTTACTGCACAATTTATTTAAGAGGTAAAATGGTATCTAATATTATTTTCAGTGAAGAGAATCAGTTTACAGATATTTTGGTCGATGCAGCTACGGATTTTGTAGAGGTTGTAATCAACAATAGTTGTAATTATCAGCTTAATGACGTCAAAGACGTAATCTTGACCTTTTTAACTGAGTCTAACATCAAAGAATGTATAACTGACTTTACAAAAATAGTTTTGCACGGAGAAATTATGTCTGGAAATTTGTACGTATCACAGCTCGTGCAAAAAGTACGAATTGGCCAGGAACTTGTATCTATAGATTTCTGTACGGAAGCTTTTTCGAATAACATTGAGAATTCTTTGAGATGGGCTTTATTCAGTGCAAGACTTCAGAATAAATTACTGTCAAATATATCCGAAGATGACTGTAATGATGATGAAAACGATGAGTTATACAATGTTGAAGATGGCAATTTACAAGAGAAATATTGTATGACCCAACACGCTTTTCCAGCTATTGAAGAAACATTGACAGATATTGTGTACATTGTTACACTGGGACATTTATACGGAAATTACTATAAATCTGTAAGATAGAAAATAATTATAAAAAAATGTTAATGCTTGCCAAAATAATTATTATACTATTTTTATTGCAGACGGAAAATTATAATAATATAAATGTACTGCTGTCTTCTCTCAAAGAAGAGATCATAAATTTACAAGCATACGTCACCACGTCTCCATACTTACAAGAAACATATAACCAGGCTTTTTCACAATTCGAAAAGTAAGTGTTCTTAAATTTATTTATAGGAGGAACATCGCTGAATGTTATAAATTTGTACCATTTAAAAAAAATTTCTTTACAGTCCACCAATGTCGCACGTTGGTATTTACCCACACGTACTTCAACTTTGCTGTACAGAATCTTGGCACAGTGGTAATCCTGCAGAATATTTCTCTAATTGTAATAGCAATACTATTTCTATTGCCGATAACAAAGATGCTGTAGAAGCTTGTCTTCAAGGTATCCAGGTAATTATAACTTATTTGTGTTCAACCTGATAATCTGCCTGCGAGATGCATTAATCAGTCATTCTTAAGATTTTGTCAGCACATTTAAAATTTGAAGACGTTCCTTTGTCCATGGAAGATGATTTAAATGCATTGATCATTGCAAGAAGTATGCTTACGAAAGTGGAAGATGTTACACAATTTCTGAATATATTGGACAGAGTGATAAAGCGATCTCAAGAAAATCCAAAGTTTCTACAGTTCGATTGGTTCGTGTATTATAACTTTGATTTTATACAAACATTGAAAACCTATTAGCAGTTGTGTAATAAATATATATTTTTTGCGATTCACAGTAACGTCTGTCAAGTGCCTTGGGAAGAATTAACAACACCGCTGGAACTTATTCGGCTACTCACCAAATTAGTCAAAACATTTCCCACAAAATTAACGTTCGCTCACTGGGATTTTATTTTAATATCTCTTGCGTCTTGGCAACTGTCTGTAAATAAGTCACAACGTTACTATAATGATTTTAATGTTCGTACTGAAACAAACTTTTTATTTCTAGTCCTTAGAATTTAAAAATGTTTCATTCAATAACTATTCATCTGCAGGCAATAGCATTGATCATTGCTGTCAGTGAATTATATTGTGCAGTTCAAAATTTAATGTGCAAACATAAAGCTGACCCAATTGAAGAATTACCACCAACATTATTGGATGAATGGAACAATGTTTTTGCTGATGATATGCACGTCGGCATTACATCAGCTTGGATGCTATATGCAGGTATATTAATGCAAGTCTTAATCAAATTATACTATTTCATTTTTCAATGATACATTATTGCTAATGATTCATGTTTTGTAAATGAATTTTAGATTTATCAAACAAAAAGGATCTTTCTTTCACATTTGTCATTCCTTTGGATTATTTGGGTGAGGCCATGCGGAATATTGATAATGGAATATTTTCAAGGAAACTTAACAGTACTCAAGTGCAATCAATCACGTCCGATCAGATCATCAAACTGTCATTGAAATTGTTGCAATCTCCAGTTCCAAATTTACAGCTAGGCGCTTATCACGCGTCGAAACATATAATTCCAGAATTTGTAGAACGTGATAAAGTGATAATCGAAGCGGACAATTTCAATCCTGACACTTTGAATATAAAGAAATTTGAAGGTGTACTTTTATCTATGCAAAATATAGTGAACACCATGCTTATGGATTTCAAGTAAGGAACACTATTCTAATTAGTTGTTTGAATTTCTTAATAATTTCTACATAACATATATTTTCATATCATCAACAGATTATGTGAAACCATAAGCTGCACTATTCAGCCATATACTGATTCCTACACTTATACTGTAGGATACTTATTGGCATGGGCTCTTATTCTTGATATGTGTTCTAATGCACATGCAGAATTGCGTTATCAATATGCCGAAGTACTGAAGTAAATTTCCATTATAAACTTAATACACAGTTTAAAATAATTAATTTAAAAATGTTCAATTAATTAATCAAGTATAATGAAATTGATCTCTTTCTAGAAATGAACCCTTCACATGCCTATTGAATAATCTATTCAGATTGATGCCTGTTGAAGTATTTCAAGATAACAAAAACAAAGCAACAAAATTGATTGAAATTTTCCGTACATCTCCGTCTCTCAACTTTGCAGGTACAATAAGTTTTGTGATATTTCCTGTTTTGCCACTAGATTCAGGAAGCATATATATAATTTGAGACATTTTTTTAGAAAGTTGGACTGAGGAAAGATTGGATCATATAGTGTGTTGGCTATATGCAAATACTTTAAGACATTTGCCAGTACTTGTAAGGCAATGGTGGAGTATAGCTGATAGTAGAGTTGGTGCTACCGTAGACAAAATTACTACATTCTATGTTAGCCCTATGCTTTGCCAGGAAGAGTTATTTACCAATAGATTGAAAAATGTAGAAAATATGCAGGTACTTAAAACAGTATTGATACCTAAGTTTTATAGGAAAGAGAACGGATAAAGTCTGTAAATGCTGACTGAATTTAGGTAAGAGTACATCCAGCAGCTCGTGAAGTAGTAGCTGTGTATCAAGTGGAAGAAAATAAGCTTGAATTAAGCATGGTGCTCCCTAAAAATCATCCACTGGGAGCTGTCACGGTAGAACCCAGCCATCACATTGGTGGTTCTGCCAACTTACGAAATTGTCACATGCAGCTCTCCATGTTCCTCACGCATCAGGTATACTCATATCTGAGCTCTCGTGTTTTGTGATTTGACATTATAAAAAGATTGTATAATAACAAATTTTTACGTCATAGAATGGCTCGATTTGGGATGGTCTTCTACTTTGGAAAACAAATTTGGATAAGAGATTCTCAGGTGCTGAGGAATGTTGTATTTGTTTCAGTATATGTCATAGCAGTACTTATGCTATTCCAAAACTCTCTTGCCGAACATGTAGAAAGAAATTCCACACATCCTGCTTGGTAAGGCATAGAAGCTCTTTTTGTGTTAGGCACACAATTGTGGTATATTTGTATAATTATAAATTTACCCATTCCAGTATAAATGGTTCAACACAAGTCAGAAGTCCACCTGCCCAATCTGCAGAAACGTATTTTACCGTTAACTATCTGATCATCAAAGTTTTTGTTACACGAAAGAGCAGTAGTTAGCATATTTAATAGTTACCTCGTAAAGTAATTGGAACATCCTCGTTAATACTATGTTTAAATATCATAAAACATGTATTTAATCTTATAAATAAATTGCGTTCGTGTACCAAAGATTACAATATTTTTAACTTGATGTTCTTATAAGAAAATTAGAAATACGGTATAAAAATTTACAAAACGTTTATTTTCGACTCATTTAATAAGTGGCATACACAAGTTGCTACACAAAATAGTAAAAAAATTTTCAAAACGCGGGTGGTATTTATATAATAAAAAGATATATGACATATATTAATGTAAAAATAAAAGTTTGTATATACCCACTAATATTTCGTCAATAAATAGTGTCATATCAACTATAACAAAAATCGTTCATAGAAGAATTTTAACTTCGTTATAAGATTCACAAAAAATACTTAAAGTTTCGCAGAAATGTGGATAGTAGTATCTGAGAGAAGTCACGTTCACTAGGTAAACCATATTTAATTATACAGCCCTAAGCGATATGTCACTCATACCAATGAATATTCTCGTGCAAGCGACCAGAGAAATTGTGCGAACGAGTCGAACTGCACGTAGTAACGTAAGGATGCTGACCAGTGCTGATCAGTACTGATTGGTACTGATAATTGCACTGATTTGCAGAATCGGAAAGGCGGATTGGTGGAAGGTGGTGGGAGATTAAGAAACTAGGAATGTTCTATTTCGAATTTTAATACCCCGGGTCCTCGTGGAGCACATTTTATAGAAGACAGAATAAAAATCTGATCTTATTTTTAATACAAATTTAATATATTTAACGAGGTCTAATTCAAATGATTAAAATCAATAAAATTATTAATTATTAAGTTATTTTTTATAATTTTATTTATTTCAAATTATGTTAATTAATAAGAATTATCTTTTCCTAAGGCTAGAATTTCATTTGGGATCCTGGCCCATTCAATCTCGAGGCTTTCGTTAAATATCAAATACTAGCATAAGTAATTTTTAAACATTTATACAGTTCTGCAGTCTAATAAGACCAGGGTGAATGAGTTTCTTGATAATTTACTGAGTTCCATGTGCTTATATAGATACATCACGTTTTTTCTTAGCTCCAGTTAGGCAGTTACGTACGGTAGCTTATGTTGAAAGTCACTGTCAGTCAGTATTACTTTGGTTTATAACCAGTTTAGTCGGACTGAGTCGGCCGGACTGTCATCTGCTAACATCGAACGTGATTTTACTATTTGTAAGAATTCTGTGATATTCTGCAGTGTAGATTCTGAATAGATTATAATTTCCAAGTAGAACACAATATTGGATTTGTTTCTATAATTTCTCGTAAGATTGTCCTCGTTTTATACTTATATTACATACTAATCAGTACCGTCTATTGATGGGATGTAATTGGTATTTTATCTTTTTGCGCGTATTCTTTGTAGAAATATATTTATAGGAACATATTTATATATTTTTAATAACGTTGATATGGAGAAAAAAATGAGTGTTAAATATTAAAAATTACTAGTACACATTTTACTTGTTACAATCTAGTATGATTAACCATATTTTTAGAATCTTTTATATAACCTTTAAAAACAAAATGTACATGAGCTGCAAGAAGTATAAAAGGATATTGACAAAACAGAAATTTATTCTTATTGCAAAAAATATTTTTTTAATTATATTACGGATATGGTATTTACATGGTTTCTTTTCTCTTCATGTTTCAGAAAAATGTCATTATATCGTCTATATCAGCGATCTGGCTTAATTATTCAATTAAGAAAGTTTAGTGGTACAGTTATACTACGAGATGCAAAACCATCTTCTGCGAACACTGCATCTGCTCCGAGTGAAAATGCATCTATTTTTGGTAATTGTTATTTTATAGATATCGATTAATCTATTATTAATATAAGCGTAACACATTTCATTTTTCTTTAATTTATGTTTCAGGACCACAAATGCATAAATTAACAAATTTTCAAAAGAGAGTGCTAGTCTTTGCTAGAAAGTACCCCAGTATGGCAGATGTCCCTGACAAAATTACGTAAGTAAATTTTTTTGTGAAAATCAATTTATACTTATATCATATTCTCTCCTAGTTAATGAATGAATTGAATTCAATAAAGAAAAACAAGTATTGCTTGTATTTTATTACATTTGAAAATAAATTAAATTTTTATTCATACAGTACGGAGGTCCTTTCACAATCTCAAACTAAAGCAAGAATTCGCGCAAGTAACTTTCTATTAATTTTCACTGCATTGGGGTGTATCGTTATGATATACAGTGGAAAAAGAGAAGCTGCACAAGGCGTCACATTAACTAAAATTAATCAAGAGTGGCATCAGAAAATTAATGAAGAACATAAAAAGTCTTTAGAAAATCAGGGGAATACATAAAATTGCAATCTGTCAATGTTCTTGTATGTTTATCCACATATATGTAGTAATTTCCTCATTGAAAATGGGGAATTTATGTCATTTATAATTTTTAATTAGTTGTAGAAAGAACTAACATAGGTATGTGTTCCAGAATTAATATTGTTTTAGTACGAGCTGTGCTTCTTATGAATAAATACAAAATTGTATTATTTCCTATTAAATGCATATATTTTTAATATTTTGTCATCTTGTTATACGACATGACAATTATTATAATATAACAAATCTGTACAAATCATAACAAACCATGTATCATATTTACAATGAAGCGTTTAAAATATTTCCATATATTTGATGATTTTGAAACACGTATCATAGTTTATTGTCACTATTACGACTTTAATGTTGGCTGGTTACATTTAATTTTTTTGCAGAATTTTAAATGTAATTATAAAAAACTGAAGATGTAGGAATAATAATTCAATCCACAATATTATTTATTGCAATAAATGTATATTCTAAATTCTTTCTTCCTATATTATACTTTCAATTGTTGTATAATAGCACCAATGCTATTGAAGTTACAAATTTTTTCATTGTACCATAATCCTTTTCCGTTCCTGTACAATTTATAAATGCCAAAGGTCATTATATTTTCAAAGTAGTTAACATTCATGGTGTGTGATTTGTTAATCCTTCAGAACTACTATTTTATGTTCTTTGCGATCTCCAAGGATTACATAAACTTTATTTCATGAATCTAGATTTGGTGGCTTATAGTATCCACGACATCTTTCATAATATACTTGAGTCGTGCGTTTTTTCACTACTTCCTCTACACTAAGTTCTGATTGCAGTAAGCGCAATGTATTCTGTTCCTTCCTTAGTTTTTTAAGCAGTGCTGGATCTTCTTGTCCAGCATCCTTCTGATCTTTTAATTGCTTCACTCTTTCTCGTGCAGCATTCAAACACTTTTTGATGGCCACTTCTCTTTGAGCGTGCCCTGACTGAATTTGTTGAAATAAATCTTTACATTTTACAACAGGGTCTGTTTGGTTTTTAAATGATTCCGTGGGTATTGAAGTATTGAGCATGTAAATTATTTTATCATCAAGAAGCCTCATTTTCTGTAGAGTATCCTGAAAATCAAAACATTGTACTTTGTACAGAACACAATGATGTTAAAGAAATATAACAAACTTCCTAAGTGTCTTAAGTAAGCGAACAAATGATTTTACATGAACTATATTGTAAATGCGAAGATCGTGAAAATGAATGTTACAAAATAGGAAAATTGTCGAATAAATTATCATGTCTAAAAACATCCGATTATGAAATAGACTTCTCTTGTATAACCCTTTAATTAAGTCTCATATTCTGAAATTAAAATACTTTAGACATACTACAATTATTGAATCAACAGATGAAGTATTTTCATCAAATATTCACTATTTATTCAAAAGATAGTACAATTTTCTCTCTTGCCGGGATGTAAACTGTGTATATTACATTACGACAATTACTATAAAAAGCCCTATATGGCATCGCGTGGACATGCAAAATCGACACAATACTATAATAAATAATTTAGGTATAATGTATATTAATTATTTATATTTTATTCTGAAAAATACCTGAAATTCTAAAAAATCGCCACAATCCATGCTCGGAGTGGCTGCCATCTTTCATATAAGGCCAACCAAGAAGTGTGAGAAAATATGGCGGAAAACTCAGAAAATCTAGCAGAGATAAGTGGGGAGATGCACAACGCTCCGGGTTTTACGCGATACCAAAAGCATGGCGCTAAATTGTAGCGGCGAGTCTGGAAGTAGGATTTTGTGATCGTCGTCTCCGTCGACAATGCGAATTCCGTCGTAGCCGAGCTAAACGTGAACACGAGCGCGTAACTCGGCGGACAGAGGTTCGCCGCTACTCAGCGCTGGTTCCCAAAGCAACCCTTAGAACGAGACCTGGAAATATAGAACTTCTCAAGAACTACTGAAAGAGCCTATTGTTAAAACATTTTTAAGAAAGTGCAGTGCCACTTTGGCAACCGTGTAACACCTCAATTTTAACTCAATATTATTTGATCTTGATTTACTTTCAACATTTATTAAAAATATAACATTGAGGCTAAATCAAAATCTCGCAGAATATACGGAGTGGATAAAAATTGAATTGAAATTGTAGAATATCGAAAATAAATTTCGTTCAGATTGAAATATTCATAAATTAGGTGTTTGGAACATTGAAATAGTTAATTAAATCAATAAAGTAAAATATTAACATTTAGAAATCGGAAATTCCGTCCAAGCATATTTAGAAGTACAGGAATTTGGCCAAAATTGTGTGTGCGCACATTCTTCGCGCAGGACTCGGCGAGTGGGGGCCGGCCGAGAGTGGGGGGGGAGCGCTCGAAGCAGTCGCCGGACTCGGAGCGCTCATTCTTCCTCGAGCCGCTCTCCTGTACTGGTCTCTTGGAACCACCCCTCGTATCCATTTCCAACCTTGTTCTATTTTTATATTTACTTCTTCTTTACTTCGTTATTTCCATATATTTCATTCTTTACTTTCTGATTTATCGTCGCGCCGGTTCCCGCTCACTCGATCAGTCCAGCGACGAATTTTCGCGCACGTAATTTCGGGGAACCTCCGGTTGATGTAAATATTCTTGGCCAGAATTTCTTATTTCTAAATGTTAATATCTGATTTTATTGAGTTGTTTCATTATTTTAATATTCCAAACACTTAACTTATTAATATTCCAAATTGAGCGTAATTTATTTTCGGCATTTTAAAATTTCAGTTGTTTTTATCTACTCAGTATATTTTGCGAGTTTTTTATAAAAAAAGCAGCTGAAATTATATGAAATTTAGCAACGGTTGTACATATGGATGCCACATATTCACGCGTATAGTCAGGACAAACTGGATGCAACTAGATAAAGTCACGAAGAAGAGATACAGAATTTTCTATTTTAGTAGATAGTATGTCTCCGTGTTCGATTTTCAATATCTTACGATGAAAAAAAATATATACTCAATCTTTAACTGTAACTTATATTTTTACATAAAAATTTGCGTAGAAATCTTTCGTATAGAAATACGAAAGTTATAAAAGTTATACAATAACGAAGTTAGACATTGTAACCCAAATTTTTAAGACCTTTCTTCATAGCGGCAACACTTTTCGCAGGAAGAGGTCTAAGAGGTGGACGAGGTGGTCCCACATCGATTGGAGTCAAAAGATTCATGGCGACTTTCATGGTCTCTACCCAAGTACCTGAATCGGCCCATAAGTATGAAATTTATTATATAAAAAATAAAAAATCACATCGTCTGTAAAATAAGTTTACCATCGATCGCTATAACCTGAACGGCCTTTGAAAGTTGTTCCTGCTTCTGTCTGGCCTTTACACTGTCGCCCTTAAGTCCAGCATTCAAAAGTTCTATCGCAAGTCGTGGAAACATATTAACACTTGTAGGAATGGCAGAATCGATTCCTAAAGCTATCGCACCGGCAAATATCTGAAAGAAATCAATAGTCCAAGTATTTCCTATATACCGACTAGATTATTAATAACTATAGAAAATGTGAATTCGCACCTGATCACTACCGAGGAAAACCACATATTTATTATTATCAGCATGAAAAGCTTGACTTCCTTCCTCAAGATTTGTGCTGGTAAATTTAATACCAACAAATGATGGAATTCTATCTCCAAGCGATTCCAGGAATTGTCCCATATGAACTATAACATTGTATTGATTACTGTCAGTCCACTAATCTAACCTAATCAAACTTACTGTTTACATTGGTATACATTGGAAAATGATAGTACAGCAAGGGCGTCTTAGGCGCTGCCTCCCCTACTAAAGTTAGGTATTCTACCAATTGTTCAGAATTAGCAGGTCTGAAGTAAAGTTCAGGTAAGCAAAGAAGAGAATCCACTCCGATACTTTCAGCGTGTCTTGCCTGAAACATGAAGTCTGGTTCATTAATTCAAATACTTCTTCCGAATTTTCAAATACTTCAAATTCTGTCTGGACGACTATGGTGTACCAGTTCGAGGACATGCGGTAATGGAGCACCGCCCACTTGAATCATCAAGTGTTGTTTAGTGGATTTTACTGCAGTGGCCCAGGCCTCAGTAATGGTTTTTCTTTCGGCAATAGACAAAGATGGACCCTCGCCACTTGTTCCGTTTACTGGATAACGACGATACATCATTAAGATGATACAATAAATCTAAGCTCGTTAAATGACAAAGGTAATTAAGAAATCAGTAATAAATTACATAAATTTTATCGCAATGCAATTTAGATTGATAGAAGTTATTAACATTGACATTACATCATGGTTATCTGATAACATATACGGTTTTAATATATGTAGATAAGTATTTTTACAACGCTCCTTAAAATTTCCAAAAATATTTATATATGATTTAGCATTTATTTATCTCTTGTATAAATTATAAATATTTACCTAGTACACCTTTGATACCATTATCGGCAAGATACTGTGCGTACTTCGGAATGACATCAGTATTCAAAGTACGCGCACTATGGAATTATTATTAGACATAAGAATAACTCGTATATTGTATAATATCGTTA
The DNA here is from genome assembly GCA_030142655.1 of Trachelus tabidus. NCBI lineage: Eukaryota > Metazoa > Arthropoda > Insecta > Hymenoptera > Cephidae > Trachelus > Trachelus tabidus. Next base: position 1,688,779 of record JARQTI010000454.1, on the reverse strand, counting down.
CTCGTTACCTGTCATCAATAATTGGTGTCAATACCGGTACCACGTATCCTCTGTATGTGTACGGTAGGCGCTAGTAAAAAGAATTAAGAATAAGAATGAGAAAATAATTAATTTATCATACAAGTATTTTTATTTCGCTATTTACCGGCATGTCTGGAGAATCGAATGTGGATTGCTGATGATTTAATTATGATCGACTCCCAATGCCAGTCAGAGTCAGACTGGTGCAGTTCAAGAAAACACATCTTTATTTGTCTCAGACACTCTGCTGATAATTCTGACCTCTACAATGATGCGTATATATAGAATTGTACATATGGCTAAACTGTTTCATATATCAATCTTGTTTATCGTCTTGAATAACAGCCATTCGCGAACAAAAAGAAATTCACGAATATTGTGCTGAGTTGGAGGAGCATGTCGCGATATAATTAAACAAGTTGTAATCATTTATTCGTAAGGTGCGTACGTGAAATGGACATTGCAAATTGGATGACCGTGAGTTGATGTGCGAAACTTGTTAACATACGTTGGAAAGGTAGAAACCACCTTTGCCGGTCCAACGACTTAAATATTAAGGAAAATCAATTTTTAAGAAACTTACGAGTCTTGTATGTGTACTTTTATTGGTTACACTTGGTGTTCATCAAGAATCGACTTTTTTTTATCTAATTAAATGAAAGTTAAGACAAATTTTGGTGTTTATTAGTTTCATCTATAAGCCGTTCAATCTCTATGATAGGAGATAATGAGATTACCGAGAATCCCATATCGATGACATAATAATGTAATCTTAAATCAGCATTTGCTGATTTTAGATAAGAAAATTTCGTAATAGATTACATTTTTGTTTATACTTTAAGACTGTTTTATATTGCCTGATTAGCTACAAAGAAAATAACATATTTTTGTTGTCCAGGTGCATAGCCTGCTTTCCTTCTTCAAGATTGGTACTAGTGAATTTTATACCGATGATGTGACTGCAATGGTATATACATCGTTATCTGTTGAGTGACCGAGTGTTGGCTTTAAAAATGATTTTCTCCTTCTTAATTAAAGGATTCGCATTCCGTGTCTCGTTGCATTGTAGAATGGCCTTCAGCGATAACAATGAAGATGATGTGTGTACGTAGGTAATATTTTTTCGTGATAACCGGTCGGATTGAGGTTGAGTAAGTATCCCGCGAGGGCAGCAGGGAGAGAGGGGGCTCCTATGCTGTTGCATTGTGTGACGCCATCACTGCCAACCTACTTATATCAAATATTCGTGACTTTGAATTCGGTACTACGTAATAATTATGAGGTTCCGGATAGTTGGTTAGGCATAAGAATTATGTAGAACAAAATTGCAATCTATGAGTGATAAATATCATCCTTTTTTGAAGATATTGTACGAGCGGAAGAAACGCCGCAGGGCGGCGTCAATGTTTTGAGAATTCGTGTTTCGAGATTAGAAGCCGTAGGCGCCAGTAGCCGTAAGCAGTAAGAAACTGAATACTGAAAATAAAGTTTCTCATTCAAATTAAAATTCGCGCCACAACGATACGACGCAACGGGGAATGAAGGTTCGTTAAATAAATAAATTCATAAGGTCTCCAAGGCCAGAATGAGTCAATAGTAATTATTATTTATAAAAAACGCCTCTTTATGTTTATTTACATGTAGATATTTCAACAATGTTAATGGTAATATTATCATTAATAATTTGTAATCTATGCAGCCGCATGCTGTGGTTAGATGTTCCTCAAAACGAATAAGGGTCTACGTGTGTAATTACGCCAAAAAGTTTCTATGCTACATGTAAATGTGATATCTCACGAGCCACGTATATATATACGTCACCCTGACGCGTCTATATCAAAGAATTCTCATAGATAATACGTATCGATCTTTTGTAGCACGCGCATAGAACGCAGGACTTAGAGTATCATCCTCAACGGACGACAACGTCCCCATAAAACGAATTCTTGATACAATCGATAAAATTGTCCTGCGGACGATAAAATCTCTTGATAAATTTTCTCTCTTTCGCTGATTTCTGTCGACCTGCGAAAGCGTAATACGTTCCCGCATGTATGCATATCCTAGCTACGATATTGCCGACGCGACAAACAAAATTGGTTACGTGGGATAACACGAGGCTAATTGATAATAAAATTGCGACATTATGTACAGATGAATTAAAGATAGAATTTCTTATAACCAGGAATACCTGCATCCCGTGGTGTGAGTAAGGATTATAACATTATGTCCCTTTGGCGATAAATTAATGAAGATGCGAAAATAAATGTCGCAATTGATTACACAACTCGTGACGTCACCGTTACAAGTAACCTTAATTGAAATGGTCCTACGATCGAGATGACACCGCTGTCAAGTCTGTTTGTAATTAATATGAAGTTGCCTGCAGCCTGGCCAGCCTGGCTGACGGCGTAAACTTCTTTGGCTGTCACCCCGTATAAAATGTATGCCGTGATGTTTCTGTAGGCATAGTTTAGTGAGGTTATGTCATATGTATGCTAAAGAGATCCTTGGATATGTACAGAAGAAATATGTGTCCAGACGGTTTCTCATTGATATTTGATTAATTAATCTCCCATTTATCTCTTTCGTATCGTTTGGCGTTTCGTTCTTCTTTCCTTCTTCTTTTTATTCCTATTCATCGGCTTAACGTTTAATCTTCGCTTCGTCTACTCCACCTCGTACCACCACTGCCGCCGTCATTTTTCTCTCGCGTCTCGTTTAATCTTCATGTAGAATTGAAACTTAATACTGCTCGTGGTTGATTAAGAGGTCGGTTAATCTTATGAGAATGGTCCCAAATGTTAAAAGTAGTAGTAAAGTTTTGACAGTAATATCGCAATGAAAGCTTCGCCATTTTGTTTTCTTTCATATACTGTTTTAACCTCCTTTTTATTTTTAATCTTCACACTCTCTCGTTATCTTATCACACTATCTGGTTATCCTATAATGCAATAAAACGATTTTTTTTCCTCCCGCTTAAAGAGTGAAACACGACTCGAAGAAAAATATCGATTATCAACCATTTTGACGGAATGTAATGATATTATTCGCGACAGGTATCCTCTTTGTTTTTTTTTCTTTCCGTCTGTATCTTGTGGTCGATTATAACCTCCGCACTCTGAATATCTGTAATTGGTTAATTTTTATAATATTAATTCCCTGCCGCGAATTTCTTTAATTTTTTCTCTTGCGTAGATATATGTTAGATACGTATCACCATGCGGACTCTCAGAGTGTGATAAAGTATGGCGAATAAAGAAAATAACAGTTCAAAGTCAAACGAGAAACGATACATTAATCTATTTTCTAGTGTAACGATACAAGGTAGATATGATCGTTAAATAGTAAGATATCGTTAATTATATGAGATCTTGCACTAGATTAGCTAAGCGAGAGACGTCGCGACGACGTACTCCTCTGTCAAGGGTATATCCAGTTTCTCATATACTTTTTTCTTTTTATAGGTCAATTAACAAATTTCATTTATCTCTTTGGTAATTGGCTCATCGGGCGATGATGTATAACTTGCCTCAAGTGACTATTTGTATCCGCGTGTGAAACGCATACACTGGGATAAAATCTTCGTGGCTTCGATTAGAATTCACAGCGATCGTTTTGTATGCTAAAAAAGATGAGACGTTAGCAACGGTAAAATAAGAATGGAGAATATCTATATTCGTAGTCTATTCGTTGCAGAAAAATAACGTAAAGCCAAAAATGTATGCCTTCGTTGTCTCACGTGTCACCACGTAAGACTGTTATTAGTTATACCGATACGAAATAATTGCACGAAACTTACAGAATTTATTGCTTCTTCATTTTCTTGTTATACGGATTTATCATTGATAATCCTCGAATCTTTCTATCTGCGCGAAGCCATCTCGGTTGTTTTTTCTTAACTCGTAAAAGATCAGTAATCGATTTTTTTTACCGTCATAAAGTTAAAGACGATAGATGCTTCATTGTAAGAGCTCGTTAGTGAAATCTCGAAGACGACACGGTGCCATTTATTTGAGAAAAGGCACGCAATTCCGTTGGTCATGAAGATATTATGGAAAGGCGTGCGATTGGCTGGTGCACGGCTGCGTCGATCCGTCATTTCTTTGTATAAGAAAGACAGTGGAGATCGACGAGCCCCAGGTTCTCCACTAAGACCTCCAGACACGAAATTTTCTTAAGGAAACTTTCTTTAGATGCAGAGCGGCATTTAGGATATCCGATTCTCGTGACTCTTCTCCGTCGGAGTGAACCTCTCTTCGGCGACCGGGTAATAGCAGTCGATGCCTCAGTCCCCGGGATGTAGGGTCGGACAGAGCTTCAGCCACAGGGACCTTTTCTTTACTTGATCCTGGTAAAGATACGGATCTGCCTACCGAGAAGCCCTTACTGAGCCTGTCCAAGGTAGCCGGTAGAAGATGTCGTCTAGGTATAGCCTGCTCTCTTTCCCTAAGGATAAACCTGCCCAGGGTCTTCCAGAAAGCCTGAGTACTGTATACATTTTCATCGTCACGTAACACCCTAAGTTGTCTACTTCCACTACCTACTGCCCCCGCGCCACCCCATTCGAGTTCCTCGACCAGGGCGAACTTCATAGGATCTTCCATTCTACGTGCTTTCACCAGCGCTTGGGCTAGAACATCCTGGGCTGAACTACTGACTGGTACACGCAATATGGCGTAGGGTATCTCGGGTGAAACGTTGTATATGCAGACAAGGAAGGTATCAGCCTCGTCCCATATGTGGGTTGATTGATCACGTGGAGTGTTATCGCTGAGTTTCGAATGCCCTGCTGTACTCCTGATGGAGGCTAGCCAAGCTCTACTACTAGGATCATCCCCGACGCGCTTGAGAAGGAACCGACCTTGACCTTTCCACAACGCCTGCGCTTGAAGAGGATGCTCGGTCGGGTCTAGGACTCTTTGGGTAGGCAGTTCTTCGCGATCCCGTTTCTCCCATCCTCGTGATACTTCTTCTACGAGTATGTAGTCGTCGACGTGATCTGGGGATATCCCAGCTTTTTGCAGAGCTTGTAGCATCACTTCCTGCGTGGTACTCTCCTGGGTGACCTTGAGTATTGTATATGGCTCTTCCGGTATTACGTGATACACCATCAGGAAGAACATTCTTCTCTTCAGCGTTACTCCACCGAGTCCAGGATCTACGCTACTCAGTTTTTCAGGTTCCTTCCCAGAGGATGGCCTCTTGGACTCCTTGTGATCACGACAGCACGTGTTGTAGTCCAGACTTTCTTCCTCGAGTCGAGAATATATGAAGAGCGTCGAAAGGGCTAGGGGTTTGTTCTTGCAGGAGCGTAACCTCACGTGTCTGTATCCAGGTCGAAGACACTTCAGTGGTAATACCCTCTGAGCTATCAGATGATGAGAGCTTGCCTCGACTATGCTAAATCTTAAAAAAGCGAGATCCTTAAACATTACTTGGAAACAGAACTTCTCGTTCCAAATTGGGTTGAGCGCGTTGTTCTGGATCACTTTGGTTTTGTGTTTGGCACAGTCTATGGGTATACCTACTAGTTCTATCTCAACGTAGGTGCTCGTCAGAAGGTTTGACGGTGACACATACTGTCCTGAGACCACGGAGAGGGTTAAGTGGGCCGAATGAAGCCCATCGAATTCCTTATCCCAAGGATTAAATCTTCTGTACATCATATGACCCTTGTCCCACATTACAGACGGTTTCCTTACATAACCGCACTGTCCATTCTGTTCAAACATGGCTGCATTCAAGTGCAGCGCTGCATCGTCTGTTTGGTAATTCAGGGCTACCATCTGAATACCAAAGGCCCAGAATATCACGGGATTGAAATTCGAAGAGTCAATTCGCATTCCAGCTGGATAGGTACGGATCAGTTGAGTTTCGGCATGAGCAACTACTCCTAAGGGCTGCTTCCTGCAGATCTTCTTTGCAGCACTCTCGTTCAAGGATGAACACTGGAAGCAAGCTGGTACTCCACGAGTAGACCTGAATAGGTATTCGATATTACTGCCTCCACTGGCAACAGATGCGGACGTAGATAAAGACTGAGGTGATCCTGAGGATGACGCTATTCCACTGGTGCCTATTCCGGCTATACTGTGCCTCTGTCCAGGTCCGGTATGCCCCGAGTGGCGTGTTCTTCCCGTGGGACATGTTCCTGGTGTTGTATTCAGACCACGAAACTTAATTGCTTGAAGATAAATCACCAAGTCTGACAACTCCTTAGCTATTTGACTACTTTGCTTCTGCGATTTGTCGTCCACTGCTGGATCAGACTTTAGGCGACCATGAGGAGGTTGACTAGCTCCCAGATATCTCTCATAGCTCGATATGGAGTTGTCTGTAACGAAACAATTATCTACATTCAATAATATCTCAGCAGTTTTTATTTCAGCCAACATATAGGGCCGTACAATGATATAAATACCAACCATCCACGTTATCGTCCTCGTCATCATCTTCCTCGTCGTCCTCATCCTCACTGAAGTATTCCACTACTGAAGTACTACTCATATCAGTTCTCATCTGTTTCATAGAGGAAGCACGATCGGTCATGAGCATTTTCCCACGATGGACAAGTGGAGCATGAGCCAAGGGACCACCGGGATCGACAACCAATTTCTTATTTTTTATAAGAATTCTATAACGTAACTGCGACGGGGAAGGTAGTTGTGGGTCTTCTCCAAAGTCCGTGTCAAAAAGAAATTTCGTTACCAGCTTCTCTCCGAAAACTGTCTGCAACCGTTAATCAAGTTTACACCAATTCGATTAAGTCGGAATTCAATTAAATACTCTCATAAATTCCATTCAACTGTTCCCCATTGAGTTATCGAACTTTCATTTCATCGATTTACCTGAAATATCTGCGCCATGCGCGCCTGCTGACTTTGCGAGCAATGATTCTCTAGCGACAGGATAACCGGATATGGGGACGTGACGAAGGCGCTTCTATCAATTGCCTCGACAACTGATCTAAATGGTATTTTGGTCGTGAACGTATGCCCATGATAAATCAGAGGAGAACCATCATCGCCGTCCCAACAGTCAAGTTCTACGCATCGACATCCCGTCAGAAGGACCTATGCAAACATTCATTAAACCCATAGAATACCTTCTCGTTAGATGGCCTATGATGCATCAGGACGTTGGGAGTCACGTCCACTAAAACGACTGACCATATTTAAACGTCTAGCCTCACGTAATTCACATCTCTTGGGTAATGTAATTCAATTATTCAGTCACCATAGTATAGGAACTGATTACGGTCGTAAATTGATGTACCTGCGAGTAAAGCTGTACCGAAGATTCACCCTTGAGTTGGTGACCGGTCAGGTAAGTATTGTGAGAACTTGCTATATAGTACTGGGATAAGGGTTGCTGCATCTCACTCTCAGAAGGGGTTGCGTATTCATTCGCAAAGGCGTAATTGTCCTTGTCCATCATGTACCGAGCGAAGCCCTCGAAAGACAAACACCACTGTATACGTAGGGCTGGATCCGGTTCGTGTCTCTGAAGTGATAGTAAAGGAGTCTTACTGTATTAAACTTTATATCTGCCCGTAGAGTTGTTTCTGTATACAGACTAGTTCTATTTAATACCCCGCCCATCGTCTGAAATTGCGACACTAGATTGATATCGTGATCGACCCAATAAGACCCTTTTACCTTGACCAGAGCTTTGATCTCCTCATCCGTCAGCTTCTCCTGTTGTCGCGACTCCAAGAACTTTGTGAAGGTCGCTAAGGTAATAACTTGAGACTTTGATGTGTCTACTCCCGAACAGTTGTTCACTATACTTGCTGCGGCAATGGCGTCAAATATTTGCTTTTTATGTAAATTACTGGTGGTCTTGTATTCGTGAGAGTCTATGGAGTTATTTCTCGTGAGAAGACCTGACAATAACAATGATAAAACGATTATCGGATCAATTCCATATTTATATTACGTCGTGTAAAAATTATTAAATATTTTATTTACCAATTCGTTGTGGAGTTGCATCACTTGTTTGTCGCAGTACGGATGGACGAGCATTGAAATCCCTGAGGGAGCCATCGCTCTGGCTTCGACACGTAATAGCCAGCTGTCCGAAGAGGTCCCTCAGGTCCTTCCTGGCTCTCAAACTGAATGAACGAAAGAGCGCAACGAATTCAACGAAGTTCAATTGCGTTTCATACATGATTGACGTGGCACGAGCCTTAACTTGCCATGGAGCTTCGGAACCAGCGCTCATCCCGCTTGATCCATTTCTGTCCTTCTCTCTTGCAACACACAATAAACTACCCTCGGATTGGTTATACGGTAATCAGACAAGACGATTAACAGTTTTCAATATCTTAACTTCTCTTACCTCTGTAAACTAGAATATGGTAAGTTTGAAGTAACGATTCTTTCAGCTGAACCTGGTGGACTTCGTGGTGGTGCACGCTCCCTGCTGGGTCTTGGGGATGCTGGCATGATTCTGGTAAGGGATTCTCTGCTGCCAGTAATGTGTCGTATGGGTGCCGTCGTTAAACCACCATCGGACGAAGAGGAATCGTACTGCTTGAAACTCAGTTCCTGCATAAGATAAAAGACAATATAGACCCCAAGAAAACTAAGAAAAGATACAGATGGTCCAGGGTAAGTCTAACCTTGGTCAAAGCATGAATATTTCCAATAGACTTTGTTTTTTTTCCTTTTACATTCTTACGACGAAATGTCCCACTACCAGTTGGTGACAAGGTGCCAACACTGTCAGTCATCGACCAGTCGCGACCACCAAAGACTCGAATGGCATCAGCTGTCATTGGCTCAAGACAACCCTCCTCGTAATACAGTTGTAAATATTTTTCCTTGAGCCAACGGGATCTTCTGTCGGTAAGTTGTTGTTGGCGTTTCAATCCTCGTAGTATCCAACAAAGTCCCATGTACCATATTCTACAAGACAGAAAATCCTTTTACATCCATCCGTTGACATATTTAGTCACGAGAATCAAGCGAAGAAATAATATTCACGTTGAATCAAAAGTATAAGACACATGTGATATTGATCATATTTATTTCTTAAATTAAGGGTAGGTAGGGCTGATTAATCCCTTGAATACTTAAAGGGCGGCGCGCCATATCGATTCGAATGCGTCCCACCCGTATGTGCAGTTCATCTGTGCATGACTGCACTTCTATATGCATTAACTAATTACCATGCAACCTGCATACTCTGTCATTCTTCTACTTAACCGAATAAAGCTCGCCGAGTCCTGCTAACATAATCTTAATTGTAACGCATACAATATATTCGTATAACGCAAGCTAACGTAATGTAACGTCATTACTTCATCAAGAGAGATCAATTGTGAATTAGGCATGTGATAAAAGGGGTAATCGTTGGCGATGCGTTAACTTCGCTCATTTTTTTGTCTAAAAAAATTCTGCTCTTGGGGTTTTACCATTGACTGAGTATATTATTTGATATGTATTTCATTATTTTTTTTCTATTTTACTCTCTTTTTATACGAATTCAACGAAACACGTAAATACCACAAACTGTGTGGGAGGTCGTTTTGGACTATTGATCGATCCTCGTAGAATGGGGCCAAAACCATTTCAAAAGCTGCACCAAATCGTGATCCACGTGAAAAGGCGGGAATTCTAGTTAGAAAATATAAAATTGGTCAGTGCGTTTTTCTACCTTTCTTTTTTTATTAGGGAAATGAACGAAATAAGGACAAGTCTACCAATATCATTATTCTCGTGGGATATTTATGCACGATAACAAAAAAAATATAATGGCAATCTGTATAAAAGAGTCAAAATAATTATTATCGTACAGGTACTCGTAATAACGTGATATACGCACTGCACATTTTCTTTCTGGGTGGCGAATAATGTATGAGAGTTCATTATGATTAGTCTATGTGGTTCACAGAGGGATTACTGTTACGCAAGAGGGATAGAAAAAGAGAGAGAGGAGGCCCAAGAGAGATTACAGGAAATGCACTATGAAACAAACATTTAATTTCGTTTTAATTAATAAGGCTTTCGAAGCGCAACGCACAGCATTAAGGTTGTATTGCATTTTAATGACAGCCATCATGTAATTCCGTTGTGAAACAACCAAACTTTTAGATATCTAGTAGAGTTATAACGTCAAATTTATGGAATAATAAGGCAAAAAGACTCAAGCTATAACTGAGCAGAAAACAGAAATGACAGCAAGGACGGGTGTGACACCGATTTTTCGTATCTACACGAAGGAACGAAGTCTGAGGAAAGAACTCACTTGCTGAGGGCTGGAGGGCAGAGTAGAAAGATGAGGCGATTATCAGAGACAGAGGTGCCATACATCATTCCAATGCAAGAATCCGAACCAGGTAGTCCGTATCGTTTGCATATCATCCGTAAGTCTGCCTCCCGATCTCTCTCACAGCATCCGATCATGACCTCTTTGACGGAACTGAGGTCGAGATATCCATCCTCGAGGGTGACCGCGGCGCAATCGGACTGCTGACTAGCATACTTGGCAACCAGACCAGCTGGTACAGTATCTTCCGGATTGATAGAAAGCGAATAGTCGGTGGACATAGGTGGTACACCAGCAGTCTTCAGAGGGCTCCAGGGTGGCTTCTCCCAGATAAAGGTCCCGCAGGCTCTATCAATCCTGGCAAAAACCAGGGCAGTCCTGGAAGTCCCACTTTCGCAGTCCCAGTGTACCAGGGTGGTGCCGTGATGTAATACCTAGAAACAATCATCCCTTAAACTAATCCACAGAGGTATAGACACTCTAACTCAATAATTCAATTCTTCTATAGGATAGTATCATGAATCGACCAATGTATAGAAATGATGAAAGAAATAGAAGGGCTGCGCCACAAAAGGAACTTGTATCAGAACCTTCCGAAATAACGGAGAGGAACGTTCGAAGCTACTGAAATAGGATAAACGTCCGTCGTTATCCTCACAATTTTTCACATCACTGAATATACTGGTAATGACGGGAAACCATCAATCCTTATATCCAAAAGAGTTCTCTAGCCTTAATACCCAACCCCATAAATACAAGGAAGATCATAAATACAATATAGACCTATAATCGATAACATTAATAGAAAATAAATTCCTGTACGACAATGAGCAAAGTCAACAATAGTTAATGGTGACGGTATAAACACAGCAGGTAATAAAGGCTGGGGTCAGTGAGGTCACCTGCAGGAGATGAAGATCCATTCCCGTGTGCGGAGCGGCAACCGGAAATAGGGCGATACCATGGTCAATGGTTAGGGGTTGAACCGGCTTGTAGGTATCAAGGTCAAGGTGATAATCATTTTCATCGCATTCTTCAGCCATATAAGTCTGTTCCAGGACCGTGGTGTGTATACTCAGTGTACGGTGAAGGGAACCAGTACTTGCGTCCCTGCCTCTCGCATGATGATGCTGATGGAAACGGGCGACTTTGTCAAGGACCGCCTTCGTGTCATTGCTCGTGTTCGCGTTGACGTTCACCGGGTCGAGCCTCCTTAAGGAACTACCCCTCGAACTCCACCCTGACGGTGCCTCCGTATTACTTTCCAAACTGATCCTCGCGCCAGGCGAGGATGAAGGCACGTTTTCGAGGGTTTCACCCTCTTTATCCTTACTGCTAGGATGCAAAGTCTCTTTACACTCAGCCGGATACTGAAACAATGAATTGTACATGCTATTAGAAATCGCAAAAATGATTGGAAGATTGTTTCAATAGGTTAAGAAATTACAGTTGCGATTATTAATCGAATGAAGATTGGAAGTCGATGGTCGATAATTCAACCATGACAAAATCAACCTACACGGTAGTTGCGTCCTAGACGATAAACTGTAAAATCGCGTTACTCTCTATATAACTGTTGAGCAGATGCACGTAATGAGATTTCATGAGAGGTCAAGCCAGGAAGGATGTTCACCAGATTCAGATAGTTTGCTCTTGGTTTATATATTACTTGCATACACATGGGGATGGTTTGTCCAGAGTCTGGCGTGGTCACAATTCTCTGGAGATAACTGTTAAGCTCAAGCTAGAAAATAAAATGCGATCCTTTCTAATTTTCTTTTCCTTTCTTTTCCAGATCTGTTTCTTTTAACTTTGAAACTTGTATCTATACGATATGTAGTCCTCACGTGTACCGGGAGGTCTATGAACTCGTTACTGCTAGCATGCTGACTCCCTTTATCTTTACAATCTATTTGCTGCCAGTACGAAACAAAAAAAAAGGATATTGCGTGCGAGTACCAAGATAATGGAGTTCCCGAGGGAAACGGTACTGAATGTGTATACGTGGACGAAATAGTATAGTCAACTGTGTTCACGGTATACAAGAATACGAAATGGCGATGCTTTGCTTTCTGGAACAAGAAGAGCCACGAAGATGCTACCAAGTTGTTAATTACATTTACAAGGTACCCTAGCTCTTGCGACGTTCACCGTGTATCCGCAGCTTTTTGTCTAGCTACGTGCCAACCGTTTCCACTATCAATCACACCGAACGTAAGTTATATGGATGCTGTTCGTTAAAATCACATTAACCATAATTAAGAAAATTCACAAATTAGAAGAATCCTATTCAGAGTGACATGACTGTTCTGCATTTTTTCTTCCTGAAAGTAGGTAAAGAATGTAATTATTATTTCTTATACGTTACTTAAAGTTCTTGAAGAATATCAAATGATTTTGTACTTCCAAGCTCAACGGGTGTCGTTTAATGAATTGAAACGAAGTCAGATTCGCCCGATAGTTTAACCGATCGATATCAATTGTCAGAAGCAATTTGATTCGGTGCCTTTGTGTTCAAAAGAGTCGAGCAAAGCGGAACGGCTTTGTCCAATGGCGGCACTTTGTCGTCCTATTATGAATATGCATATCGAGGAACAGGAACGATGACGATGATATTAAACGACAGGAGCAAGTAGTTTCCGCCGGCCTACAACGATCGTAGCTGCTGGAGGCCGATAGAAACCCCTGCACCAATCGTATTTCTTTCGTTCTCTATCGATTCTATTATCTCTTCCTTTGATAGGTTTCTCATGCGATGAAATATAGCTCTGGAATATTAGTTATTTTTCTCTTTTTCTTCTTTAACTCCAAAATCGGATAAATAAACCGACTTAATTTTCCGAGGAAATCGTTCCTCGAGGACGCAATCGATTACCGTCAGGTTGTAATACATGGACCTAAAGTATTCCTGAGCTTGGAGGCCTTAAAAATATACCGTGTAAATATTTATCAGGCTGGGTAGACGGTTCCAAGGGAAATCGAGTGGATCAAACGAAAGGAACCTTTTAAAGAAGTTGAAAATATCGACGAAAGATTTAAGGGACAATACCGATTCGTTTCTGCATCTTCTACCGTACTATTTCTTTATTTATCCAACCGACGCGCTCTTTCCCCTCTCTCTTTGCATCGAACAGCCACGATACGTCCTCGATGCTTCCTGGGGGGAAACTCTGCCTGGATTTTGCGATGCAGTTCCTTGGTAGTTTGCCAAATCGCTCGTGTACCGCTCCGTGAACCTATTTGATCCCAGAACTTTTTCCACGCTTACCAACGTCCTCGAGTTCGCACCGATACGTTTGAACGCACTAGAAAAGTCATGGCGTTTCCCCAAAAAAAAAAAAAAGAAAATTAAAAGAAGTTCCTACTACACGCTACACACAATAGACTACGAGTAAACTGACGACCAGACCTATAATTTTAGGCATTCGTGACCTCACCTTTGAAGCCGAGGCGATGGCTTCGCGTAGCTCGCGCAGAAAAGCTCCGAAAAAGGGCACGACAGGGCATTCTGGCATGGCCAGGGCACGCGCGAGTGCGCGTTCATATTCGGAAGACAGGAGCGCTGAGGAGAGGTATTCCAATACCGGAAGTGGCTCGTTCACGCTCTGCCAGAAGGGCTTGAGCTTATTCGACCTGTGAAGAAAAAGAAGATATGTCATTAGGGATAAAATTAGGGTGCGAAGGGCCTACGTGTAAGAGTGCTGAAGGGATAGAAAGTGAAAACAGAAGGAGATAAAAATGAAAGAAAGGGCAAGGATCACGACCTCTGATATCTTCCGACCTAACTCTCCCAGTTGGTATCTATATGCTCTACGTGGGAATATCCCCCAGGACCTTCAAGCTTGAGCTGAACTGAAAATCGCTCGTCTATAGTTTGACAAGCCGCAAGGAAGTCCAGGAACTTGTCCAAAGGGAAAAGGAGGAGGAGGAGGAGGAGGAAAAGGATGTGCCTAGAATGCTGCTTCACCGTTACAACGCAGTCACAATTATGCTGCTAGTTTATAACTCGATACGTTGCAACGGTAGGAATTTATTTATTTCAAGTTTTTTTGTCTCTTTCAACTTTCTCGATACTAGCTTGCTTTCTCACTTTTGACAATCAAGGACACCAAAGAATGCAGAAGCAACTAAAAGAAACTGCCGGAAGACACATTTCTGCTCTGTCCCAGCAGTTATTGTTATCGCGCCAAAGATGGTGCGACAGATGCGTCCAAGATCCCTCATAAAAAAAAAATCAAACCGCGTGAAAGCAACCTCCAGCTTTCCTACGGTAGATCACAATACATAGGGTGACACTGTGCTCAAAATTTCATAAGACACCGGATAACAATAAGAGCCAATACACGTAGTTATGGAGCAGCCATAAGAAAGGAAATAAAATATTTTATAAGAAAACAGAACTAACGGGAGGTGGTAGTAACGTGTCGCATGGACACGTGATAGTCGTCCTGTCTCTTTGAAATTCGCGCGATATTAATAAGTCTTGATAAGCTGTATAATCCGAGGAAAAACTCGTGGGTTTACGTGGTCTACCGCTTTTTAATTACCAGACATTTAAATTGATTCGCGAGAGCCTCGTTAGCTACGCGGAAAATAATGGAGTTGAGGCCTCCTGCATATTCTGTTAAACATAAGAATGAAAAATGTAAAATATAATGATGTACCAGGGATGGATTCTCATAACGAGCTGGTTTCTGCTTTGTTGAAAAATTAATAATTTTTTATACCGAATCATCAATTTTCAACATCCACAAACGTTATCACGTTTCTATAGATATGGGATATGTACGGCATCATGATCTTTTATCTTCTTGTACATTGACAGAGTATACAATTTTATATTCGACAATAAGAACTGCATTACAGATGCACAAAAAGGAAAAAGGATCTTTTAAAATATGTCAATGCCCAGAATCGTGTAATTTTATGATTCAGCGTATATATGGTACGTACTTGTATATATATATGGACTAGTAAGAATCACGATATAATTCTTACTATCGTTAATTAAAATGTCCTTTGTGAGATGTATTGATTCATCCTGGCGGTGAACTAGTTTACTAGCCATGCTCTGAGGAACTAACAAATTTAACAGGCGTCCCGACGTCGCAGCGTCTCTTTGGAAATTGTGTTTATATTTCGAAAGGTGTGTTTCGAGACTTAAAACTTTCATGGACGAAGGATGCAGCTACTGTACTCGGAGCACCTAGGGAGAGAGAGAGAGAGACATAGCAAGAGTTAAAGGAGCGACTAAGAGAGGAAGAGACAGACCAAGAGAGAGTTCATTTCGTTCGGGTCGACGTTATAAGGGAAGAGACTGGTCCAGGTCGCCAGTATTCAGAACGCGTAAGCCGAGTAGGAGTTGCTGATGACGTCAGCAGCTTCTGCCATTGGGAATAATTTATAGGAAGATACAGGCAACATTTTTCAGTGGCTCCAGCAGGAAGCACAGATTGTTCCATCTCGAAATTTATCTTATGCACATTAATTCAATTCATGGACCATGGAACGCATTTTCATTCAATGCTCAATCCTCATTTTTTTTCATCATTACTTTCTTATGTACATCCGGTGCTTTTAAAGAAGGTCAAGTGGCTGAAGGAAAACGAGGTAAGAGCATCGACGGGAAAAGTTTCTTCTTAAGATTCTAAGATAAATTCCACAATTCAAAATGTAGATTTAATTCATGGCGCGAGACTCCAGAAAGTGCAAAGGGAGGCAGCATCCTAAAACAAAAAAAACCAATAAAAGTAAAAAATACCAGGAATAATGAAAAGCATGTGAATGAGGCAGAAAAGTGTAATCGGCCATGCCAACCCAACGTTATCCCGGATGTTATATTTATATAGATATTATATATTGGACTAGGGTGGTGCGTCGTCGGGAATGCCAAGTGGTTGAACCATGTGACGTCGCCAGAAAGCTTCCTGGGAGCGTGAGACAAACGGGGCAGAATGTCTAGATCGTAGACGGAAATTGAGGTGGCTCATAAAGGTTTACGAACGTCAGCCTCCGGGGGAGGCTAATGGAGAGACGCCTGATGTCCAACAAGAGTAACAAGGTAAAGGACCCTACCTCACCAGGAACTCATTCTCTGGCACCGGCTAGTCCTGGTGCACTGGGTGCGCGTAGGATAAGAATCAGGAATGTCATTCATTTTTAATAATGCAAACCACGACATCTGTACGTTATAAGACATTGTACGGAGCTCCCCTTTTATATTTCAGGTGCCGACTTCCTGCTGACCTTTTGAGGTACTTTTTGGTGAACGACCCCTCGTGATTTCCTCTCTATATAACTGCAAGGATCCTCCACTGGAGAAAATGGCAGGAAAATCCTTGTACCGGGAGGTTGAGGAGGTTCGCACAATCGGTGCTTTTATTTTTCAGTGTAATAAACCTGGAATGGTTACGAGGCGGTAGGTAGGTTGAGTACTTAGTCGGGCAGGTTCTATGCTGTATACATATAGACACTATAAAGTGTATCAGATAGAATTCATGCCTTTTGACCTTTACGATATATCTTTAAGTAAATTCTTGTCCATTGATTCCTACAATTTCTGCCCACGTCATTGGCGTATTAATTCCATGGGGAAAATTCTATTATGCTGATAAGCAGCTTACGTACGAAGTACTCCTTTGGATTAAGCATGGTCGAATTTAAGTAACACGCGTAACAGTATCGTGTAATCGATATCGTATCAATTTCGTTTGCTCTTAACATCCGCGTCGATTAATTTCTTTCTATCTGACATCCCATACCTACTGCGAGAGTGGTGCGTAACGCATTTCGACATTGCGTCATCGTTAAAGCATACTTATTGATTAAGTTGTCAACGACAGCTGGATATTCCAGTTCGTACAATGTGCTAATTCCTACACAAGCTCTCGATTAATTGTCCTATCATACCTCACGAGATATATTGGGAATCTTATGGAGGTTATTCAACAATAAGAAAATTCTATAGCATTGAGAAACCTGCATACAATTAATGGGAAGATACCATTCACATATCGGCACACCCTGGAGGAAGATCTCCGTAATTGACTGCGTATCTTTCCTCTCTTCTCTCGCTTATCCCTTTATCAGTACACGATCACGTCTGTCCCACGACACAAGGAGACTGTCAAAATAAATTTCTTCAAGCTTATTCTGTCTGGCTGTATACGAAAATTAAGGTCGGACTAACTTTGAAAATTATTCATACTCCTCGAAGCATATGATTTATTTTGGCTTAATGAGAGGATCGAAAAGGGACTATAATTTTGGCATCGGAGTCAAAGGGAGAGTCAGGCAAGAGTCACACGTGCAGTTTTCGAATTGTATCGTTCGATTCAAGGTGGATCGATAGAGTTTACAAGGTGACGTCTTACAATCAATTCCACTCTTCTCTTACTTGAGACCGGCTATTATCTCCATGGCCGAATTAAAGTTTCCAGTATTCCAGCAGGTCTGCGCCACTCGCAGCAGGCAGGATAACACAGCCTGTCGTTCTTCTATAGTAGCGCCATTGGTGATGACGTGCGTCACCCATGAGCTCACCTGTGGTTTGACAAAAATAAAAAAGAGAATCAAACAGAGCACAGAGATCAGTGCATGTACGTGTTACAAAGGATCGTTTGAATATTCCCGCCAATAGTCGTTGGCAGCGTCGAAATGTCGAACTTGGGTAACAATGACTGTCGCATTTTCAAATATTTCACGAATACAGTTTACATACACGTCGCGTAAGGGCATCCGTCATGAAGCGGTTAATGCATTTGTGGTGCAGTTGAATTTACGGGTACATGCACTTCCGGAAATGAAAAATCGACCGAGCGTTTCGTAAAACAGTGTCACTTATAATTTTGAATATTCACACGCTTCGTAAGCGCATAGCGATCTGAGTTTAACCCCGAGAATTTTTCAGCCTATCGGAGCGCGCGACCCCGTTTCATACGGAACAGCAAGGTGTCGAGTGTATTTCAGTTATAACGATAAAGTACGCAGTCCTGTATGTATATCCGATACGATTAACGATACGAGAGTTTTGAAATGCTGAGCCCAAACGAGGCGCACCCTACTCGAAATCCCTGAATTCCCCTGTAACAAAAGTAGATATCTTTGAAGGAAAGAATAGTCCACCCACGTAATTTGTCCAGTATCAAAGGGTTAACCAGGCCTATGTGTACCGTGCCAACATTCTCGGGATACGTGGGGGACCTAGATTCGCGAGTGACAGCGACGTCGTAGAAAAGATGCGACGACAGCGCGAGTCTGGTCTTCCGCTAGCGAGGCTATTAGGGTTGAGCTATTAGGCTGGCGATGAAAACATTGCAACGTGGTGGTGGAAGTCGTCGTTATATATCTCAAGAGATGATATTAATATCATCCGGCGTGGATACAGCTGCTGGTTGACGGGTGCAGTTAGATGGTAGCCAACCTTGAGGTGGATACTGTATAGTTGGTATATAGAGCCACGCACACGTTCCTGCCACGTATAGAGCGGGACGAAGCGTTGCTGCGACACCAGGAGAAAGAGAGTGGAGACACGACGTCGGGCGAAGATCACCGAGGTTGGCCGAAGTGTGAGAAGGTGGAGTGAAGAGGAGGACTAGAAAAGTAGGTACCTCATTAAAGCGGTTGATAAGGGTCTGCACGGAGGAGAAGACTGGAGTCAAACCGCTCCCAGGCCACGAGGCTTCGCCCTCGGTTTGCGTCGAGCTGTTGGTGGTCGTACTGGAGGTGTAAGAGTAACTTGGCGATGGCGGCGGTCTTGGTGGCTTCGGCGAACTCACGGTTAGATCCTGAGCCACGTGTCGAAGGTATTCGCTAGGTGGTACCTGATAAAATAGCTGATATTCGCACTCCGTCAATCTGAGGGCCACTTCCTCGGGGAAGTGAAGCAATTTCTGCAAATCCTCCAGCTCCTCGGAGCTCTGAGGCTGCTGCGGCTGCGGCCGCTTCTCCAGCTCTGGAAAATTATATTTATTTTTGCATTAGACATTCACTTTTCCCCAAGTCATTTTATTTATACTTTGTCTCTAATATTTATCAGCTCCATTTGTCACTCAGACACTTATTGGCTGTCTCTGAACGCCTTAGAAGTATCCTGCAGGTTGTCAGACGTTGTTACTTTCTTTTTTTTCCATAAATTCTCTCTATCTATCTCTCTTTCTCTCCCTCTCATTCAATTCATTCATAAGCATTAGGTAGTATATTCTATTTCGAGACTGTCAAGGCTAAATTAACTTCTCATCATTGTTGATGTCGGTCTGAGTATTCTTAGGTATAAGATAAACATCGAAGCATGAATTCGCTAAAGGGGATGTACTTGTTATATAAATTGTGAAATCTCGTAGGATATGTCGAATCAATATTAACTGAGGAAGGCTCGATGAAAGTATCTCAAACATTTAATCTC
Source organism: Trachelus tabidus (assembly GCA_030142655.1). NCBI lineage: Eukaryota > Metazoa > Arthropoda > Insecta > Hymenoptera > Cephidae > Trachelus > Trachelus tabidus. The sequence continues at coordinate 1,669,080 of JARQTI010000454.1, read as the reverse complement.
CATTTCCAATTATAATTTACATGCTACGCTATATTGATCTTGTGATTCACGCTAGTACGTTTACAGTAGATTTGGAGTACAATAATTTAAGTTCTATATCTTGTACGAGTACATTTTCAATAGGCGATAACAAGGCTCTTACGTATCGCCATGGTATATTCACAGAAGCGATAGAATAAATTGTCCACGAGCTCAGCAGATTTATCCTGCAATTACATTCGATAACAAGCTGTCCGTCCACTGGAGATCGTCTGGGTATCTAAAGGCCATACCTACTTCTTATTAGTGTCCCGAAGTTGAAAAATCGTAAGAGTCATCTAAGAATGTAGAATAATAGAGAAACGTCTGGACGGTGACGAGTGACGTTAAACGGCAATGTAAATATTTTAAGGAGCGCCTTAAGGATACGTAACATTTAGCGACAGCAGCTTGGGACGATTTTCGAGTTGAAATCCGTGTCTCATTTCTTATTGGTGACATCTACCATCGATTTACGATTACACTGATGTTTCTCGAGGGAGAAAGGAGAGAGCGAAGCGACAAAAAGGAAGAAAGCGAAAAAATACATGCAAAGATTTAACTTTCTTATACCAGAAAGATCGACATAACCTAAATTCACGTTGTAGTGTAGACTTTTCGTGTCTTGCCATTACTTAGCCAGAAGGTTTTATTTTGATACGCGGAATCCGGTGAACTTCGAATGACATCGATCGATTCTTTATCACGCATCAAAATTTATGGAAGACCAAACGAAAAATATTATATGGTATATCAGATTGCGAGGGCGCCACCGAAAGGTTAAGAGTATTTCCATGTAACGCTTCATGCAAATTCAAATACGTGTATAAGAGCTACTGGGACGAGCTCTTACGCGTCTTGTTTAAGTTTTAATTGGAATATAAAATATGCTTCGAGAGTGACTTTTTCTTCGAGGGAGAGTTTCGTGGGTGAGTTGCGTTTACCATGGAAAGCGGTTAATCGGATTAATTTAAACGTTTCCCAAAAACGAGTTATCGACTTCCGTTTCTATAGAACCGTTAAAAGCATAAAGCCCTACAAGAGAGGCGAGTGAATCCGGTAATTACGTGAACGTCGCGTTGATTCAAGCTTGTTTGAGAAACGAACAAAATTTCTTCTCTGCCATGTTGATGTTTGCGAGACGAAAAAAAAAAGTCACGAGAACCAACAAACGCACATGAATATGACGTTTAATCTGAATAATTTTTATTCGCCTGTTTTTTACATTCACGCCAATTTAACATTACCTGAAATCCAGTATTCCGATGATTCGTTAAATATAAAACTGGCAATAAAAATGTCAAACGCAGTTAAAATTTTTCTGTGATCCCTCAAGACGCTTAGAATTTCCGAAATTCTCCTAAACGTATATAGAGAAGAGGACGACAACCCGTTTAGCTCCAATCATAAGTTATTAACTTGCCAATAATACATAATTCTTCCCAACCTCCCCAATCAATTTCACCCTAGGGGGTTAAAGGAAAAAAAGAAATGTACTTATAGAATTCTCTCAAGGATATAAAAAAAAAAGCAGCCACCTTATCAAATCCTATTTCACAACGTCTCACGTAACGTAGCTCAACATTGCGCCATACCCGCCTCATGTTGACCAACAGGGAAATATTTATTCTGAAGATAAAAGAGTCTCATATATATATAGTATATATAACAAACTAATCAGACAAAAGTCTATCGCCTATAACTATATTGAAATTTGATTGTAAAGTCAACCTTATCAGGTAATGGTGCGGCCACGAGGGGTTGGAGGATGCGAAAGTGGCTGCCTTCAGCAACGTCAACGTCAACGCAGCGATCTCTGATGATCGTGATGTCCTCTGAAGACGTCCCAGAGTCTGTCCTTCCAAGGTCGTCCTTGCCGAAGCACCGGGACTCGCCAGGTTTCAACCTGACGGCCGGCGAACAGCGCCAAGCACTCTTTTCCGGCTCACATCAAGACGGCGCCATCGATAAATCCAGTGAGGATGCGCCTCACCGACAATTTCCCACCTTCAGCCTTGGAAGCTACGCATCGTCGCGAGCCTGAAAGCCAGATAAAAAACCAGATTTATTATATTGTCCTGCCAGACGATTTATAGTCTTAGGAAGGAATTCTCCCTTAGTTACAGGAGACCCACCTCCGATAGGGACGATACCGTACCATTACTAACTACAAGGGTGTGAATTGTCTACACTTTTTTTTTTCCTCGCCATCTAGATTCATCTTAGAGATATACTGCTCCTGGTTCGAGAGCTCGAATTGGCAACTGATAAGTCAATTTACTTGGAACTCCAATAAAGTTGTCTTATCTCATTTCTCTCAGCGTTACCCTCCGCAGTTGTACTGCTCCCCTAATTTTTAAATGCCACACTTATTAAATTTATCTTTTAAAATTTAATAAGTATCATCCTTCGGCTAGCTGCCTAGCTAGAGAAGTATATTTTCTCAGTGAAAAGGTCGAAGCTGCATCAATCCTAACGTAAATGGTAAGCGTATCATTGGTACGAGCTAAAAAGATTCTGCCTGCTTCTTCCCAACGTTGATCTCTATAAAAGTTTCTCGATCTCTTAGCTCCCTTCCGCCACCTCTGTCTCATACACGATTTACAATTTCAAGTATAGACTTTAAAAGTCCACGCCTGTTTCGGCTCCATGGGAAAGTAATACGGAAGTACGCGTGCAGCCACTGGATTGGCTGACGGTATCCGCTTTCAGACATTATCCATATCCGTGGCCTTAACGCGTCTACAGCATTCCTTTGATCCATAACGTAAGAAAGAAAGGCGGAAAATTAAAAATCTCAAAGAAGGTTTGCCCACTGCGCATCTTAGGATTTATACGAAAGGAAATAAGCGTCATATACATAAATATATAACCTTCCGACAGCCACACGTGTAAAACGCCCCTCGTGCAAATACTTATAAAATACTTCCTGCCTCAGCTCCCTTATATTTAATACCCTGAAGGAAAAAAAAATCTTCGTAAAATAATTCATCGACCACCGGCATATTATTCCCAAACTTTATTCTGCTTCGAACCGTCGCCCCTACGTAAGCCTATCCGGATATACGGTATGCCTAAATTTGCATTAGAGAATACAAAACGCAAAACGTTACGGATATATATAAGAGGACCTCAAAGACTTTTCCACGAATCGCATAAGCTATAATTAGATAGAAGGTAACATAAATGCTTCGAATAAATATCTCATAGTAACGTTAGCGACAGACCAGCGATAACAGACTTTAAAGATAACCATAACCCATTCTCTAAACATCTTCCTTGACCATCGAAAGAAATTCTTATAAATAGTACAGTCGACTCTCCCTATAATCGCGCGCGCGACCTTCCGAGACGCGATAACTAACGAGAGAGCGATATTACGGTGTCCGCGCTCCGCTGTACGTACCGGACGAAGCATTTGACAGAACCCGGAGTAACGTGCACGCTGAGAGGCACGATAGAGTGGATGAAGCATTTCCCTCAAGGCACCAGAGCTGCGAGAGAGAGAGAGAGAGGGGCGGGGGGTGGGGAATGCAACCATACAAAACGCATATATAGCGAGAGTTGACTGCAAGTATTAATGGTTGGTCAGTAGCTATATATATCTGTGTATATATAGATATGTATAGAGAACACAGAATTTCATACTGACTAACGTTTCTCATACGCTGTTTGAACTAGGGCTTTCAGCTTTGCTCGTTTCCGGTGAAACATTTTATTAAACTGGCATAGGCCACAAGGGGAAGTAATAGAGTGTCCTTGATACAATCCATATGTGGTCCCTGCAATATGGCCTACAATATGCCTATATTTATGGGGATATTTGTAAACAACGGTGAAACGACTGTTCACAAGATTCGACAAAAATAATTGATGCACTGATATAGATGGCTTGACATCTGTGTTAAAGTTCATGGGGTTCGATTACTTGCCGGTGGTATCATAGGGAATAATTTCGTAATGGGGGGAAAAAAAACTCCCTATGGAATCGTTTCAGCCAGTCATAATTCCTCGTCGTTTAAATTGACGATAGTTACTGTATGTTCCGTGAAGCGTGTAACCCGTTGTCCATGGACATCAATGCCTCCGCACAATGACGTAACGTTATTAGTTTGAACACAATGAGCATTTCGATTGAGGATGCTGCATAAAGCAGGGGCACACTGTGCGCAATGTGCGTTGGAAGGTGATTTGGAAGGTCGAAGAGTAAACGTGATCGACTGAAAACGTAAAAGGGAAGGTTCTGCTGTAGTATTACAGATGCTAGGAGTCACGTAGATTATGGATTGTGTGTATATGCATATATGATGCACAGACTGATTATAGGTTGATGCAATCAAATTACGCACGTTTACCGATAATAATTGTTTCAATGGCCCATGGTTAACCGCGTAGTCGATCAATGGATTTGTGCGAATTACTATGACACCGTTGTGACTGAAATAATAAAAAAAATTATTTGTACACGATAAGAGTGTCACATTTGCTTGGCACTTGTGCATATTACATGTTATGTGGAATATGCATATACTCTTAAATTTTAAAAGGGGTCATATAATGGACGCCGAGGGCAGTTTCGTATGTGGCAGTTGGTACAAGAAGTATCAACTTTTGTCAGGAAACTGGGTTAACACGGGAAAACGCATAGAAGAGTGGCAGTTGAAAATTCAATGGAAAAATAGACGCGTACCTGACCTGAGCTTTTATCTTTATATTCTATTTAACGAGATTCCGGATGTGCTAGTTACTTATTTTTAGGCTGACTTGCCTGTGTCTATTCATCCTTCCATTAGACGGCATTGATTTCACGTTTGGCGTATGAGGTCGTAGATACCTGTATGTATGTGAATACATATGCATGAGTGCATATAGAAGATAATAACTGTTCGGAAGAGTGATTAGATTTTTTAAAGATTTAATTGGATCTTGACCAAATCCCTACAATGAGTGTTGATTGGTGGCACCTTGGATTTTATTTTAAAAAATTGAAAATTAATACAGTCTCTGAGAGAATCGAGTAATTAATCTACTACGGAGAAATTGCGCGATTAAACTGTATGATATAGTTTGATAGAGGTCAGAGATAATCAACTACAGGTGGAAAAGGTTATGGGGTTAATATTTATAACGGGCAACGTGATCCTTTAAAAGTTTGTTAGTCCACACTGTCGACTCCTGTTTGCAGATCAAAGCCATGGTCAAGTTCCTTGCGTTCCGCTGTTTATTGAGTTATGTTCGGTCACTGTCAATGACTACGTTTCCAGTGTGCAGTGCATAACTAGGATTAACGAATGGCGCTCGTGTATTCTTTTTAAATGTCATGCGCGACTGGTTGATCCTCTCCGTGAATTCTGCACAGTGAAAACGTAGCAAATATTTCATGTATCGAATGACTGTCTGGTTGCGACCTAAAGCACCGACCAGCTATTCATAGTCTTCATGTATCAAAATAACGACAATATTTTTACCTGTCGTGCGTGGTCAATTGAAAATAATCAGAAGAATTGCTCTTAATTGCGATCCTACACATATGATCCGTTATATTAACTCGCTAATAAAGTTTATCGTGCGTTATTACCGATCTGTCAATGGCGCGAGAACCTTTCGCACGGAATATCCGGTAAGATAACTCAGGGTCAGATAACTCGTTCAACACTTCAGACGTCAGGAGCGTGAAATATGAAGGTTCCCTCGTCTCTAGGGCACCTGTCACTTTTACCCCGGATAAATAAGCAGCACATTCACGAAATTTTAAGGTCCGTACATTTACTCTCAATAGGTTAGACACACAGAGTAAGAATTATTATCACGCATTTTATATCGTACCGGCTTTAGCTATTATTCTTTCGTTCAACTCAACTCACTAGACTCGGGCACGATAGAGGATCGATGAAATTCGTTGATGCGTCTCCGAAATACTGAATCAATCCGACGGTAGGAAGGCATACACGTTAACGTCTTAAAAATAGACATTAATGCCGGGTTGGCGTTGGACTTGCTGGTATTGAGTGTGACGTCGGTACTTGGAAAGTTCATGCACAGAAATGGCTAACATTAGGAACGTTAACTTTAGTGCGGCCATATTGGCCGTGCATTACAACACGTCACGGATTATACGAATGAATGATTTACTCTGCAGTGGTAGACTAGATATGTATGTGAAAATGCAGATTGTATAACCCGTGTAGGACTACGAACATCGTGGAAGTTGGAAATAACGATAAAAGATGGCTGGCCATCTATTCGCAAATGCCTGAAAATGGCGTCCTACGAAAATGGCCTCCCTCTCAGGATGCAGAGTGGGTAGGTATGTACCACTCGGCTCTTGTATTATTTTACAACCGTAATTTCCCGAGGTAGCTACCCGCTACCGCCGTCGAGCGTGATCGTAGCTACGTACACTACCTAGGACGAAAGTTTCCTAGCTACGATTTCACGTAAGTTCTAGATTCGGCCGAGCCGGGGCGAAACGGGTAGTCGCCGTATAAGAGTGTCATACGCGCTGTATTTCTGACGAATATCGAGGTTGATGCGTAGAACAAATATACCCGCACGAATGCGAGTCGACTTTTAGTGGAAGGAAACACGGAATCCTATGAAAACCTTCTGCCAGCAAGAGGCCTATTGTCTATCGAAACGAGATCGCAGCCAATAGAATTTTGTCCAGCAGTCAACGACCAATCGGATTTCACGAAACTGGGCGCCATTGGGCGAACCATCGATTTACGTTATAATAATAATGCTTAGAAGTCTCATAGAAGTGAAAACCCACTTTTGCTATTCTCTGTGTATCTGGCTTTTGTAAAGCGTTAGTCTTTGTGAGTACTTGCCACTATGTTGCCTGTCTCAGTCTGCCGCTTCTTAACGGACCAGAGAGACATTGTCAAAGAATATTCTCTCGCTACATTGACTTCGAATCTTGCCGTGTTTGTCGCGTCAATGAGGCTCCTACAGGAATTCTCATTAGTGCGGTATGCTGATGACATGGTGATGATGCGGAATTAGTTTTCGCCTCGGTTGTTCTCCCGCCATACAGGTTTCCTGTATTACCTGTTTACCCTCAGTGGCATAGTTGAGAGATGCGTTCGCAAGGTCGGTAGACAATTACGTGGAAAAGATTCGATATTAATTTTTTTATTTATACAATATTAAATAATTCATTGGCACGCTTACGATAGAACTTATTGCACGAGACAATATAATTCGATTGCCAGTACCATTTATCCGATTTAACGGGATTTACTGTATCTCGGATTTAATCAGGAAAAACTCAAGGTAATGTCATCTTGAATCTTGACACATTTCACGATTCATGTTTCCGGAATATCCGTGACATCTCGTAATGGCGTTTATCGGAAGTCTCACTGTGTAAACTTTCGATTCAACATGGATAAATAAAGTTAGGCAAGTATCGATGTTCAAGAGATGAATAAGAATTAAACATTACAGAAGTGTACCGAAACCTTTCGTTTGCGTGGAAAATCAATGGGGAAAGAGGAGCGATGATTCAACTCTCGCCGGATGGAAATCCTCGTTAAGTTCTTCGGCAATATAGCGAAAGGAATTTCACTCCTTATGGAATTCATGCGACTTTCATCAACTCTGTATAATCTGCTCACACTCTTTTACTTTCGCCCGGTCCATCTGATTCTGTCTAATATAAATATTTCCTAGAGAAATTGAAAGGCACCTCTGAAGACTTTGTCCTTCGTTCACTTGGCGAGTCGCCATTATGCTAAACTCCAAGTCGACATTCTATTATACATAAGGACACCATGAAAAAGCTCTTTCATTAAGGATTCCCTGTGAGTCGTTCGTTTTCGAAGAATAGGCGTGCCGAGCTGCGCTTGACTATAGGTTAAAACGATTAGACTCACGCGATCGTTTAAGAGAGCATCATCTTCTGTCTCGTGTCATTAAATTAATTACGTAAATATAATAAAAAACTAACAATATTATTTACTGAAACCACGTGTTTATTTATAGCCTTGCAAACAAATTTTTTAAATTAAAAGCCTCGACCCTCTAGCCGATGACTAATTTTTCTTTTCCGCGGTAGTCACGTAATTAATGTTAAAGGTAATCGTCTCAGCCAGGATGAACATTTTGACTAATTTAAAAAAATAAATCCTTTTGATTATGGCGAGATAGATTTTGTTTCCCTAAAAATTTCTTTCAACATCGCCGTTTTATCTCCCATTTGGCATAAGATCACCGACCATCGCATTTTTGCAAATTCTTCGGATTTACTGAAGCGCCTAACAAACACACAAGGAATTCACTCGACGGAGATAACGAGTCAGGACAGAGAGGATAACAGAAGCGAAGGACAACCATAAGAGGATCAGTGAAAGAAGTAAAAGATGAAAAATAAAGGGACAAGTACGAAACTGGTTCCGATGAAAACGTTGGAATGCCATGAAACCATAGAAAATTATCTACTCGTTACACTCCCGAGATATAAAATTTTTTTCTCGAATATTCTCCCTAGACTTATTCAGATACAGGGTTAATGATCGCGACGGCAAGAGATGCAAGAGTTCCCAAGTAAGTTATATCCACCTTCCTGAGTATGGAAGGAACGTTAAATCAGGGCTAACTGTGTTTGCCACTTCATCATCCCTTGGCACTGCACGAAAGATTCAACGTCCTTATAGCACCCCCGAAGGAAAGTCATTAGAAACTTCCGATTTTCTTGATTCCCACTTTGTCAGTGAGTCAAATGGTTGGGGGGTTGCAGATATGAACGGCAAGTTCATTGGGTACGAAGTGAATAAGGTGTCAGTGCAAGAAAGTTAAGTAAAATCCATAATCGTAAGGAAAAAAATTTAAAAAGACACGAACAAAACTGCGAGGTTGGATTAAAAATTTTTTTGTTTAAATAAAGACTTCAAAGTTCTTGACCCTGACCTCTCGGTCATACTACAGTACAGTGCCTACTTGGCAACGTTTGATATTTCAGGGACCAAGTACCTAATGCTAACAGTGACTTCTCTGAACCCCGTACACAAATAAGACCGATGGGAATCTGCTGGGAATTAATGAAGAGGTTAATTGAAGCAGCCAACTACAGTAACTACGTAGGTTTGCACGTATTGCGGATAAGCGTTAGGTATTCCCATACTTTCTAATTGTATAATATTTCCATGCGTATCCTTCAGGCTGAAGTTAACGTACAGGCACTATACGCAATTCAATTACAACGTAGGGTACAGTGGCATAGGTGCTATCACCCATAACCTATACATATAAGCTACGATATTTCACAAAGTGGCAGTACGCTGTACGCAATGGCTACCACGTCTATATCGCGCAGCTGAAAAATATGGGGAAAACGTAGCTAAAGGAAATATTAGCGCACTCGTTCTTCGCCAGAGGAAAAGCGGACTGCCGCCCGTGAATAATTGTCAGGGCGCGGCCATTATTCAAGAGTAATAAAATTGGAAAGATACACGCTCGAGCGTGACTATTCCGGTTCCGGTTCTTGTGTTTAACGACGGTCACACACGTAGACATCCGCCCCTCTTATTACTCTTTGCGAAAATTTGATATTTAAAAAATATAATTACCCGATCATAATAACGCTTTAGGCTACAATATAATTTCTTTATTAATAATCCTGCAGATTCCCCACGCCAACGGAACGATACGTATTCAGGCCTCTGCTCACTATACATTATACACAGTCAAAGCTTTGACTCGTCCGTTGAAAACGCCAGTTGCGGTCGAATCGAAACCTTGACGAATCATTATTCTTGTGTGGTACTTAGAAGTTACAAAAAAAATCTCCCATCTTTTTTATCTAGACTAGCAGCTATGGCAAAACGAGTATGCGTGGCAATAATACGACTTAATAAAATCCAGATCTGAGAACCGACTTCATAAGACCCTACGTCCATAGTACTGCCAAATGTGTTGCGTATCAGCCTTACGAGTATATACGTCAACGCTACGGGAAGTATTGTAAGGCTCGTAACTCAGCGTAACTGTTTATTAACGAGCAGCAGTGAAATCCAGCAGCAATAGAATCTGCTGCTGCCGTATAGGGCACGAAAGTCGTCTGAACGATTGATCACGAGTAAAGCAAGTATTAAGCAGGATATAAAACGAAAAGAAAAGTAAATAATGAAACGACTGGATAAGTATAAAAGAACTACCAAGTATAAATTCTAACCTCCCCCCGCCATAGACTAATAAAATTGTATTCCTTTTGAAAAATGCCAGGGGTGCCATTATAATACTTTGCACAGGCTATATAGCTTGCAAACCGATATCTATTATACTGTAACGTGATAACAATAACAGTAATAATAATAATATTAATAACGAGCAGGAAAAGTTAAAGCATAATCGAGCCAATTTGAAACTGAGATTCAAAAACGATTATAAAGTTGGTAGAGGAGTTCCTATAGAGAATTAACCCATATGGGTACCTTAGGCATATAGGTATACAACCATATGTATACATAGAGGTACGAAGGGACCAATTGGCTGTAGTTTGACACGGGGACAGGGGTAATATGTGGGGCGGTCGATATCACAGTAGCTATAGAATATAGTGACCCTATAGTGTCTTCCGTATGCTGCTCCGTATGCTTCGTAGACGCCGTAGTATACTAACACACCGTGCGTGCTCCTGGACGAACACACGTTATCAACGTTATTACTCGCCACTCTCCTATCAGCCCTATCAACGGCCAAACTCCATTAACTCATTCATTCCCTTGCCGTATGTATCTATACGTATGACTATATGTTTCATTGTTACGTTGGCAATGCTAATACTCCAGGACACGCCAAACGCTGCTATAAAAATTCCGGCCTTTTTTGTATACGTATGTGCATATATGTATATAGGTATATAGTGTGCACGACACACATACCTGCCTGCCGCTTCCACGTGTGATTCCCGATTCACTCGTAGTGCTTATACGTATTTATATATGGAATTGGAGTGCAAGTCAGATGTGTTGTCTCGAGGTACTTTGACAAGATAGAAATTTGTGACTGCGCATGCGCGGAAGATATTCTCAGAGGGTAAGATGACGTTAGGTTGATTTGATTTATTTTCAGGAGATTTGAAAACACGTGGAAACCAGTGCCTCTTGTCGGCAGGAGACCGGATGAAAATTCATGGACGAGAAACTGGCCTGGTGTAAACCGTCAGACGCCGTTTTGGACGTTAATTAAGCGAACGACCTCGTGTTTTTGGAAACGTCGAAGAAGATTGAAACGAGGTATAAGGATGGCTGTTTGGGCGAGACGTTCATTAATCTTCTAAAAGGATGGCCGGAAACTGCCAATGATTCGATGACGGTTTGACGTTAGAAAAATAATATTAAACGTTGCGATTATTTTCCTCGAATTTTATTATTTTTTTCTTATTTTCTCTTAATTAATCGACAGGGCTCAAGAACGGACCTTGGAACGGATCTGCAGAGCTCAGGAAGTAGCTACCAACTATAAACCGATCCCTGGATTCCGTAATAACAAAGTTTTAAGTACTATCGGCATATAAATCTGGAAAGGAGCTTCCGCGACCACCAGAATACTCCTATACCCTCCGAGAGCAAACCATCCTCGGAAAAAGCCAGAACCGAAAAGTTGGTGGGATCGGTTTTTATAACGATTTCACGAGTTAACCTTAAATTTTATAGGGGAGGCTCGTCATTGGTAATTTACTGTCAGGCAATGATGGCAGCTTTCGCGTTAACTCTGCTATCGATTCACATTTCAATGCTTTAATTCAATTTTAATTTATTGAAGCCATCTGCATGTATACCGGACCAATATCCATAACCTTCGTACACATATATGGTAGCTACCTAACGGGCCAGACTACCTTGATGTTTATTCAGACAATTATCCTATATGGTGATATCAACTGTTTGGCACACTGGACAGAGCTTTGTTACTGCGTACGGCGTTTTCGGTGAGCAATGCCATTTCAATTAACCATCCACGTCGTTCGATTAAAATTATACAACGTAACGGGCGTTCGAAATTATTACTGAGAGAGAGAGAGAGGGTGCACGGACTTTTGTATATCGTAACTCCAGCAGCCATCTTTGAACTTTAATTTGACAAAGTAACTGTGAACACGTGGGCACAGAATGCTGTGTATTATAATCGAAATTAATAATATAAGTTTTTAGGTAGAATTTGTCCTTTGTGAGAAAAAAAATTGTGCTTTGTGTCTACATAATGACACACCTTGTCGCAGGGGTGCTTCTTTTATACCGATAGTCAATTAAAGCCCTGACTGGTAGTTATTGTTGTACCGTTACAGGGACACGATAATGCGTAGTCGTACCTTTTTATCATCTCCTAACAAGCGCGAGTAGACGTTCGCGTTTTATCGTTCAATTTGTGAATTTATACTAGAAGTCGTCGTATATTTACGTCGAACGCTTTAATGTCTAATTGATGAGAATTTGTATTTGTTGCAGACGGTGCCCCCGCTGTCTCGCTGTGGCTCCATAAATTTCGAATCGATTTCCTTAAGAAGATGTTCGGACGCCGTGGCGAAATTAATATTTTCTCACTGTGCAACGTATACAGTCATTCGAGATATCTTGGCGTCGCGCCAGTGTAAACTTCCAGCCAGACGATAATTCCAGGTTAATTGAAGAGCTTAGAGCTCGGATTATGTTTGCCATAAGCGCGAACGTTGTGGCCTTCCCGTCGCTCTTAATTCTTGAAGACGCCAGAGAAGTTTCCGCTGCGAGAGTCGACGTCAATCCAATATGGCGTTTGAGATGCGGCTCCTCATACTTCGTGGGAGAGTGCCTCTCGAATTGGGCCACCCTATAGATCACGGATTATTCTATCTCACCCTCGTTCCATCGACAACCTCTTTAATCATTGGGGATGAATAAATTATGGAAATTGTGCACATACGAGGTGCGTATATAATAAACATACTCGCGTATCACATTATCCTAATCTCTGTAGACTTAACGCACGAGGTTACTTATACCTGGGAACAAACAAAATGTTGGGATAAACCTTACGTCATTGCCAGTCTAATTGCGATCCTGTGAATCTTTTTTCTAGCGATTCCTACTTTCTCGCGCCATTACCGCGCACAGAGCTTTCTTTTTTACCGACCGTCCTTTCTTCGAGTAGATTTGCACAATTTTTTTTACAAAAAAGACCCTTGTTAATGATCTTTCAGGATGATCGTACAATGTGCCAGGGATCTCACTAAGCAGATCTCGGCAAGGAACCTTAATGACTAAAGGGGATGCCACCGAAATAAGGGTGTAAGTGAATTGCGTTAAGGAGATAAGGGACGTAAGTATGGAAGGAGACAAGAATAAAAGAAAGAGGACAGCGTCGGAAGTCAAATCGAGGAAGGAAGGATATTCCCGTTGAAGAAATTGGACTTTGCAGCTGAATGGTTGCAACTCAATTGTTAAATCAGATGACGGGGTTGGTGTATCAATTACGAACGTTGAATATAAATTCATATGAAATATGAATGATATGAAAATAAACGGAAAAGAAAATATGAAGAAGGTCAAAAAAAGACACCGCAGCAGCCTCTACCAAATTTCATTTATTTTTTCGAATAGATTCTTTACCATCGCGCACTGCTACTCCTACGAGCAGTCCCTGTATCGTGCATCCAATTATTATTCGGCCTTCGACACGAGAGAGAAGGATCCTTTCTCTGTCGCATGAAGAATTGAACGCTACGACAATGAGCTTTCATTTTTCCCCTATCCCCATGCTAGAACCTCCAGTCGGTTGGAAAGTTTGTTTAAATTCTATCGCCTCCCACCCAATTCCGTCTTTGCTTATCCTGAAACCCTTGGTGACGTCATCCGTCACTCTTCATCCACCCACTGTCTCGGAGACACGACTCTAGAATAATCCTCCTGCAAACTCCGCCGATGCCTATCTTGAATATCGATCCTCCCTAAAGAAATACTTATTACGACCAGCCTGAAATATAATTACGTAAAAAGCACCGTTCGTTCCCCTTAGCGTTTGTGGACGGTAGAAACCTAGGGGGGGGGGGAGAGTGTTGTCTCATTATTTTCATACCGTTATACTTTGCTTTTTTCTTAACAGACAAATAATACGTATTCGTGTCTCTCGTAAAGGAGAAAAACAGACGCGAGGTTGTCTCTGCCTACGTAAGAGCTGCGCGCGCATTGATCAGGCTGCACGCGACACGGTTAACATCGAAAGGAAGAAACATTTCTCTTGTCGGACATTTCCGTCACGGAAGGTGGCATTGGTTTGGCCAGAAGTGCGAAATTGCCGATATAAATAACCGTACCGAAAGTGGCAGCCCTCGACAAAGGTGTCCATTCTTCCTCGAGCAAGAGTCCTCTGGTTCGTCTTAAGGTGCGTTCCCACCGCGCGTACAATGGACGGAGACCAATAAACTCTCACCGAAAGGCGATACCCATTCGGGTTTCTATCTCTCGTGCAATCGATATTGTATTATACCACAGGACATATCTATTTCGGATGTATCCGCACGAAAGAGAAAAGCTAACAGCCCCTTGAAAACGAGACTTAACAATTATTTACGACGTTGTTCTATGTCGAAGTGACGTTTTAAAAGGTTATTGTACGACGTAATATCTTCGCAAGTTCGTCGGACGGTGAAACGCTACGGTTGAAAACGAACCTTGAGTCTCGTATGGTTTGGTCGTATCCGACATTTTCGGTGCTCGAAGCAATTTCGTTTGGACGTTACGTGCGAATTAACCGTTTAAGAGGTTAAATCAAGCGTTTTGGATTTTACGCCCGATGGATTAACAAATTTCGAAATGGAGCGTGCTTACGAATTTCGCACACGTCGTCTGCCGCACGCATTCACCTTCGAATTACTATGGTCGGGAGCGGAGCCTGAACTCTACTGTAGTAAACTGGCTATTTCGGCTGGTTTACTTAGGGTTACACGTGCACGTAGTGCTGCGCGGATACTGCATATATGGATACTTATGTGCCGTATGTAAAGCCAAGTAATTTTGTACATACCCACGCTAAAGTGAATACGAGGAACATTAAGCACTCTAATGTCGAGAAGGAATTTCCCGATTTTCTCGGAGAATATAGTTACGTAAATTCCTTGTTGCTATCCGATAGTCCAGAGATCTTCGCCACTCCTGTTATCATTTTCCATTATAAATTGGCTCGGATTCCGAACGATACTTCGAATTTCGATAAGCTTAATATTGGCCGGGATTGTTTACTGTTATTTTTTGTTATAATTATTGTATCAACCAAGAAGGATACCGGGCTGGACAACATTACCTGGACATGGTTATGCGAGACTACAGGTTATTCTTATAGCATTGTAATACGATTTTGATTTTGACAATTTGGTTCTACGATCGAATAAAATTAAATGGACGGAACCATCTTCGGGCAGACCCGAATAATTATGTTTATTGGAATGATAGCCGGAAGTAGCCGTGAGACTATTTTCATTTGAATCTTAGTCCTACTGGATTTTGTTACCGCGACACATTACTGTCACGTGACTTTGACATTTTATACGATAAAAATTAAAGCTATAATGCGAAAGGCTGAAAATTGTATTTTTATCCTAAAAATATCGAATAATGAAATGCACGAAACAACATTTACTAAACGAATGCAATTGGAAACTAAAATTACTTAAAATTGACATTTGATCAAAAATCACACTCTGGTAGAAACAGGGGTAAGAAATTTCGATAATCATGTCTAGGCTTTATTTCACTCTTCGTTTCCCTCTTGTGTCTTTTTTCCGTAGTGGCTGGACCGAATGGGGTTATATGGATTTCGGAGAGGGATTTGATGGCTTTCGAAAAGGGAGAAAAAAAAAGTGTAAAACGAGAAGACAAAAAAGAACGAGAAGAACCTTACGGACGTAAATATACAGATGCAAAAAAAATATCGATCTATTTCGAATGCACTGGTCCAGGCAGATACGCAGCAGCATTGCACCACGTCGCCCATTATCGTGAGAAACGAATGGAAAGAAATGAATCAAAAAGGGATGAATAAAATTTTATCCTTTTACAGTCCCTCAGTTCGTTCCCTCGAATTTTCCCTCTTCCATCGTGAATCCCTTTGTTCAGACAACCAACCAAGAGACCCCCAGAAATGCTTTCAGTACCAAGAATCGTAATAACGTTCGCTTACCAGAGGCTACAGCAGCGCCATATATTTTGTGCCACGAAATATAATTTACCTGAATACTAATCGTCAAATACAACGCGCAAGAAATACTTCAGAATAGCGTGACCCTAGAAGCGATACTTATTTAACCTTTATTTTTTTTTCTTATCAATCTTCCCAAAAGACCATAAGGATTCCCATCGACAATAGCACTTGCCACGAAAAGCCATTTCTAAGCAAAGTACAATATACAATGCAAAAGTACCGGCATTCCCTATTCGGCAAAGGCACACATATCCCTACCTTAAGTCAAACGGCTAAACAGAATAGCGTTTCTGATGGCGATTCGGAATAGCGAGGGACCTTCGAGATTAGAAGGCAGAGGATTTAGGTTAGGTAGATTCGACAGATGGCAAATCCTCGAAGAGTATGAAATCTCACTGAACCGGAAATAGCGTCAGATATACAGAATCACTCGTCCCACGGATAAAGATCTCTTTTGACGTAAGACTGTCCAATAGAATTAAAGAGACACTTGAGAAGTTTTCGTTGTCGATACCAATTTTTTTAAAAACAAATTTTTATACGTCTAAAAAAAATCGAATTTTATTCCATCTGTACGCACGTACGTACCCACTCATTTCATATTCTTCTGCTATTTTTCTTTATGCTTTCCTCGTATCGCCCCCCACCCTATTTCCAATCGACCCAATATTTTTTCTCCCGTTTTTACCTTTAGTTTACCTATGGCACTCACTCTGCATCAATCCCATCTCTGATATGTTTCCACTTTCCATATATCCTTCACAAAACTCGTCGGTCCCGTATCAAACTCCTAGTGCGCATATGCATTACCCATCATATGCCATACGGCATTCGGCTGCACGAGTAAACTCCGTTACACTCGGGAACTCTGATAGAAATGTATAGTTGGCCTAAGGGACGTAGGGGATGCCTGCCGATGTACCTACCCAATCTTATTCGCCCGCACGGTCCACAGGACAGACTCTGAGTATTCATGTGGCCAGGACCTTGGACGATGAATAAGGATAGACATTCAAGGAGATATTTCGTACGAGTGCAGAAAGTCAAAGGAAAGTTTTCGAACATGAAAAGATCAAGATTCGCGTCACGTGCATGCACCATGCATTTTATTAGAGTTGAATCTCTTTTTTTTTTTTACATAAATTTAAGAACCTTTCGACGCCATCTTGAGTTTTACGGTAATGCGCCTAGTGACGTCATTCGTTTTATATCTCGTAGCCGATCCGTCTCTTCCGTTAAACTTTCAAGGGGAAAACGTTAAGGAGCAAGGATATCCACGTTTGGCAAGTTAGCACTCAAACGGGGATGGATCATGGCGGCTGGGGAGAACGGAAATTACCGTAATATACGCCTCTGGCTAAATTTACAGCCGACAGCCTTCTCAGTTTGTTGCTTTTAAGGTCTCTGACCCTTGGTAGGCGAAGCCCTGTTACCGTAAGTCGTCCTTAACTTGTATATAACTTATCTAGATCTTCGATGCTCTCGGTGTGGACACACCTTACCCTTCCTTGCGATAGATAATGCGTTAGGTGAGAATAGATTGAAAATATTTGTAAATTTTGAGACTGTTTTTTTAATGAAAATTTACAACTTTACACGCTCCATTATTTTCTTTATTATTTCTTTCGTTTAATTTTTTAAGCATTTTTAAAGGACACCACTATTTTCGCTAATTAGTCTATCTTCTCAAGCCATTCATTCGTTTGCGTCACTCGCACGATCAATCGTCTGCGAGTGGGTAAGGTAAACGACCTTTTTACGAGACTCGTGGGGAAATAGTGAAAATGGAAAAAAAGTCCAAGTCACCAGCGAAGGAGTTTTTATGGTAAAGAACGAAATGCCATTGCGCGAGAATTAGATGCTCTGACAGAAGTTTCTACGTAGCTACGTACGAAATTGATACGTGGATACAATCAAGAAATACGTGAAATTGAGGCATATTCAAGAATAGAGATTAAAGTAACATCAAATCTGAATATATTCGTAAAAGTATGTTATTGTGTGTATTTTTCCTTTTTTCTCATTTTCTGTATACCTGTATTCTTTTTATTTGCATATCACTTATATTTTTATTTCCAGCTTCCCTTCGAACTCGAGGTAACAGAAATAACGTGATTCCTAGTCAGAGAATTTGATATTTTATATGTAATTCTTATTCGTACTGCCTCTTATCGTAAATAAAATGAACTTGTACGAATGCTACCGTCCTCGCAATGGAATTTAAAGCAGCAGGGAAAACAGTCTTCCCGACAGCTTCCGTCGAAACGAGGCGAGGGTTCCATTAGCGTCGAAAGAAAAAAATTCTTTAAAAAAATCGAAGACGCGTATAAAGAAAAACAAAGTACAAATACGAAGGCAGCTTCTTGGTTGGTAAAATTAAAAACAGGTCGCCCCAAATCGGTTTCCCTCCCAAGCAAAAGCACAGAAAACACAATCGACCGTGTCGTATCGATACAAATAATTCTAAAAATATCCCATCCCAATTAAGTCTATAGAAAAGTCGTAGATTTCGCATTTACATTAACCTCGATACGTCCCCTAGTTTGCCGTTCGGTTTATTAACATTCATTTATCGATCAATTTATAATGAGATTGTTCCAGCCAAGACTCGCTTGATTAATCAACAAGCCACTTCGATATACCTATATTCCCCTAACAATTTCGATAATACCCATTTCGAAATGCATAAGAAAAGACCAACCGAGGAGATTAAAGTTAAAAAAATGCTCTCTATATCTATACCACTGGTACAGACAGTCTGACAAGTTATTCGACAAGGATCCCCCGGTAAATGCGTGTAACGATAACTGGCAAATTGCCAAACTGTCTTGAGCATCTTGTCCGCAGAGTTGTAACTTCCGACTGAAGTCTTCGGCAATTTAGAAATTGATTAATGGCGACACGTACTCTCGTTTCGATAGGCGGCAAGAAAAATGACGATAGTTAGCATTATGAGCACGTAGCGCGCTCTGGCGGAGAAATAAACTCCGCTATGAAATATTGTAAAAGTCATAGCCAAAGAATCACCACACTTTCACTGTTGCTACAAGTGGGAAAACAAAGATTCTCCATCTGTGACTGTTCAGATTTTCAACCGTCGGCCACTGGAAAACTCTATAAGCCTTGGGACGTAACGTTTAAATTTGCCGCGTAAATCGAAGCCAAGAATTCCGCGGCAAATTCAAATCCACTGGCTCTAACCGCCAGTATCAAAAGACTGTTTCCACTCGGGTGTACGGTCGGGTTGTCCGCATACCTGGAACTATACCTGACCCGCCTATATACAGTATATAGGATCATCACCAGAGACACAACAAGCTGGGAATAAGGTTGCTACGTTGCCACGTTATGCACGCGCACAAAGAACACGTGACGCCGTAATAACTAGGCCGTCGTAGCATTTGTGCTCTCTGGATATATCCCTGTAGAGCAAATTAATAAGCTCTCTTGTATTGACCGTGACGGGAGTTCCTTATATATTTATACCTATATACATTAGGTATACGTATATAATGTACACACGTAGCCGAGGTCCCCATTGGATCTCGTGTATAGCAACGAGTACGTGGACGTACATAAATATATCAATGGCTACCTGTCAAGTTTCCTGAAAGCAGGTAAGTTAACGTTAGGACACGGATGATCAATATGTGCACAATGTACTATACATCCTGCCTGTATATTCCCATATCTTCATTTCGATCAAAATTTTCCTTCATTTTTCCTACCTGCTTCCTCCACTTATACTCTTTTTGGCTCTGCGGTATCCATTAGCTTGCCGTATATTATGCACGAGCTACGGACAATCCTATTGATTCATATTTAACGACTACTTTTTTTTTTTTCTTTTACTGTAATACCCTGCGCTTCTCTTATACCACATAGTTATTTCCCCAAGGCAATTATTAATATCGAAATTTATTAGACCCTCCGTTTTCTTCTATTCTTTCTATCGCGTGGGATTCACTTGAATTGCTTTGCATTACATGAATGGAATTCTTTTCTTTGCAAATAGCTTCCGCACGACACGGTAGAACAGCTGCTCTATATTAAGGAATATATAATATGATAAAAAATCACTATGGGACTACCAAGCCAGAACACGGGGGGGGGGTCTCTATAAAAATACAGTTAAAGGAGTATCTACTCTTTGTAACGTTAACCCAAATACATAGATTCATCCCTAAAAGTGAATTCTACCCACAAAGTCGTTCTACGTGTATATTTCTATTTGGAGAGAAGTGTTCTAAAAATAGAAAGAGGAAGTGTGCTCCGAGTCCGAGGACCTAATCGATACCGATGACAAAATTGACAATCGACTGGTACAACGTTACTTTTCTCTCTCAAGACATCTCTTACAGTCTCTCGAAAAATTCTATTAGTTTGCCCAGCCGATTCCAATCTGCCGCGAAGTAATCGACCACAGATAACGACTCTCGTAATCAATTCCAAAAAATAGTGAAGTGTCCTCGCGGAAAGTCCCAAGTAGATACGCGGACATTTCCGGTTCGGTATCGATCCGTTAGAAACATTCACCTACGCTACAAATCGATATATTACGTATCGCACTGTACTATATAATATTATGGTATAGTGTCTGTCACGTATGTGAACTTTAGCAAAGTATTGTATTTCGACAAGGTTTCCGGTTAACCCGTGACGATTTTAATGAAAAAAATATAAATGCATGAAAAATATATTATACAAAATCTATCTCGATGATCGATTCCTTCTTTCCTCTCGATCACTCGATTACCATGAAGACTGAATGCTAAGGTCAGCTGATTAGACCCGATCGAGGTCACGGGATAATAAAATAAATGCGATTTCGTATAACGAGGCGGATTTAGGCTCCAGTCGTTTTAACGATCTTAATGAGCGAGTCGTAAGAGTAGGATACGCGAAAGAGGGGTCGCCGATTGAGAGTGCGGCGGTAGGATGATTTTACAGGTAATAGGCGAGGGTCCACAGTCGGTAGCGCGGTTGCCTTCCCTTTAGCTTGCTGTGAGACGAATCACCTTAATGGGAAATTCGATAGGATCGGTGGTAAGGCCATTAACGAATTTTCATGAACGCGTCGTAGCACCCCCTTGTATTAAGGTCGTCCTCGTATCCTCTATTGTTACGTAACACATCGCTATTGATAACGCGACGTTAGGTAACAGGATGAAAAAAAAAAAGATTATAAATATTAGACTAAAGACTCACGACGTGACGTTTCGAAAAATATTCAAAGTCGTCGACTTGTAAATTGTGACTGGCGAAAGATACGAAGTTAAATGTTACGCCCGTTGTAAATCTACCCTAATAAAGTCCTTGATACCGAAAACGGGTTAGACGTTAACGTGGTGTCTAAATTTCCGTCTGCTCGCAAGTAATTAGTCGAATAAAACGTTCGTATCCGCCGAAACGATCGAGCGTCAAAATATTAAAAGCTTGACGCGGGATATCCATTTTCATGGGAATTTTTTTTCTGACTGACGGCTGTAAAATAAAAATTCCGGAAACGTGCTGATGTAACCCAGGAGAGTCACGAAGGAGATCGCTCTTCCGTAATGGATGAAGCGGACACGTCTGAACCTTGTACGACGCTATTGGGTGGGTGGGGGGGGGGATGAAATTCGTTTCTGCGAATCTTACGAAAATCTTATCTGGTTCGATGGCGACGATCGATCTTAACCTCACGCGGTGGTAACGACATTACTGTCTTCCTCGTTCAAACGGCTGAAACGACTTACGGAGTAATTTTTTGCACGGTTCTTTCGCAAATGGATTCAAAGAATTACGGGAATTCGAATGGACACGCTCCGTTTGCGATAATGCGAAGGGTCGGACGTTGTGCAGATCGGGTGGAAGGGGGGGGGGGAGGGGGGTGGATGACGTCTGGGAGTTGGGTACGGTATTAAGAGAATTCCACACTGATACCAATGTACAGGTATAGCAAGGAACGATACGATTGTAATTTTGAAGAAAAAAAAATGTAGGCTAAAAGTCAATTTTGATAAACGGAAAGAACGAATAATAATATGAAGTGATAAACGACTTGGAAAAAAAAAGATAATAAAGAGAAGAAAGTTAAGTCGTATCGTGTGCAGTGCTTTGAAAAAGAAATCGTCTTCTTCTCGTCGTAAGGCACAGCTGCTATCAAGTAAAATTCGAAGTGCGTCTATAGGAAAGTTGGTGATGGGGGGGCGGAAGGAGGGGGGGGGGGAA
Source organism: Trachelus tabidus (assembly GCA_030142655.1). Lineage (NCBI taxonomy): Eukaryota > Metazoa > Arthropoda > Insecta > Hymenoptera > Cephidae > Trachelus > Trachelus tabidus. The sequence continues at coordinate 1,646,676 of JARQTI010000454.1, read as the reverse complement.
GTGGGCTGTTCCACGTGTGCCAAGGTGAGCGCAGCGAGAAGGAAAGTAAACAGACGTAAGTGTAGGGGGAGAACGTTATGGCGTATGTTGCCATCGAATTTCTGACATAACAGTATCGCGAAGTGTTATCAGGAGCAGTGGCACGTTAACGTGCCGCCGTTGAATGGGGTGAAAATGTGAAAAGAATTTCTGGATAGATCCAACGTGAGAATATCAGTGTCCTTCTTTGTAGTTAGGGTTATCGATAAAGGAATATTCCTTGGTTACGCTGTCTGGAATCTTGGATTGAATAAAAAGGAAAATGGCTGAAAGCCTCTTACGATAAATTTTAACTGGGCCATCGTACGGTTGCGTTATTCGAGAATGAAAACAATTAATAGATACTTTCGAGTAACTGGGTGATAAAGGAGGTTATCGTCTACTGTTTTTATTGTCTGACAATCCAATAGAAACATGCCCTGATTGACGCCCGGGTAACGCGAGCCAAACCGGATGCCCACTAAAAAGCTTCGCTAAACTTCATCGCAAAGTTGCCAACTTTCTGACACATATTTACTCGGCGGCATTAACGATTTCTTTAATACGCGAGTAGAGAAAAAAATTTGTGTCGCAATCGGTAGTTTGACCTTTTTTTTTTTTTTGATATAATATATCGAGTACAGAATCCGAAGGGGTGACGTCGTTAGAGAATATTTTATTGTTGGCATTATCGTATATTTCTTTTCTATCGTTATACAAGAACTAGTTACGTATTACGTACGAGGATGCAATTACGTGATTGGCCGGGTAGTAGTGCCTTGCTGTAGTAATTGTAAGTATATAATACTGCCTTGATATTAAGCCTCGATGATTTGACGTTGAGAGTTAAAAGTAATAAGAAGGGCAGTATACATAGAAAAGGAGGGCAGAATGGAATTAAGTCGAAGACTGGGTAAAAGTTCAGTATCGGATATAAAGCTCGATCTCCATCCACGCCGCTGCCCCACGGGCAGGGTAAAGACGAGTAAGGATATATACGACGGAAGCGGGTAGTCACTTTTTGCGTATAAATCATCACATATTGCGTGTCAGTGGTGCTCGGAATTTACGAGCCGCCCCTGGGAGTACAGCAGCGCCACGCCTAATGCCGTGGATGGAATTTTTATTAACTTAAAACCTTTTGTTACGCGACATTGGCTAATATAGCCGTTACGAGCCAGGAAATTTAATTGAGATAACGATGGTCTTTTTTCTTCTTCGATCATCCGAACGATTACGAGAATTCAAAAGAGCTTCCCTTTTCAGGGACGTGTACCGAATGTGTATTTGAGAGGGGCGCCGGTGCTTTTGGAAGATGCTGCGAAAGAGTGAGGGAAACCGTGTTTGAGCTTAAATTGTCTTTGAGTGGGAAGCAGGAGGGGGGAGAACTTACTAATATGGATCGTAATTATGTTAATCGATGGTTTATCTGTCGGGATGCTGCGTGGACCATCCCTTGACACGAGGAATAGCGGGAGATATGGGGATCTGGGAATTCCTTTGAAATTCAGGAATTAAACGTGGCCTTGCAGGATGTCAAGTTTAGAGGGATTGGGAAACGCTTCTGCGGGAAAGCGTCGTTACGCCGTAACATTAATCGCTTTACTGGGAGAAGCGATAAGTCTAACGCAACGTTGCCAGCAAAGCTTTTGAATAATCGCATTAACGACGCCTCTACGAGTTCGTCGAATACATGGTACGAGGCGGGAAATTCAAAAATCTGATTAAACCAAAAGTTATATTTTTATAGATTTTTCTTTTCTCTGACCCGCGACAAATTTGCGAATGCACCTTAAGTTTAGAAATATTTCTCAAATACGTAAACTCACTATACCCTTGTTAAATGTTCTCTCCCTCCCTCTCCTACGTTGAAATTAATTATTTTGTCAAGACAGTTTAAAGCCATCGACTGAGAGCTGTCGCTAATGGGACGATTAATTGAGACTTATCGCACCCATCGTCTTTCCGAGAGTGGATAAACACACTGACTTTAGGATGTTTATCGCTGTGCTTTTTAGGGGATCGATCTCCTCTGCTACATCAGCCGCCCCTCCTCGTTTGCCATTCTCACGTTTCATTGCTCAAGCAGTCGAATCAAATGACGATCTTACATAGTTAACTGAAGTGTCTTATAACCTAAATTTCAAATTTTCACGCGCACCTTCGCTAACAGACTGTACGCTACGTGTAATCGACTTTAAACTTGCGGTTGATCTCATAGATACGACGTATATACATATACATACAAGTAAGTACAATCTCATCAGTAAAGTTTTCGCAGACGCGCAGTCTCTTAAATAATCAAGCAAAGCTTCTAGGCGACCGTGCGTTAACTCGTAGAGTAACAGACAATTTAACTTGTCGTATTAACCCGTCTTTCACTAACCGCTTGTATTTTCCAACTCAGTAAGACGACTGGTCGATGCGAAATCGCGAGAAAGAAATTACTGGCAAAAAAGAAGTAGTTATAAAAGCGAATTGAAAAATTGAAAAAAAATTTGTTTCTTCAAAAGTCCCATCAACTTTTCTAGCAACAGACAGAAATGGTGGTTTCACCAATTTTTTTTTCACCGACCCACGGGAGAGTTCATGCGCGGTTGCCGCGACTCGTAAATTTCGCTTAATTGCCGTGGCGGCCGCGTAGAAAATTGCCAACACGAGTAATGCAAAAAAGAAGGGAGAGAGAGAGAGAGAGAGAGAGAGAATAAAAAAAAAGTTCAAGTTCTCTTGGGGCCGACTCAACACAATAAAGTATCCCATGTTCCTGTCCCTTTCACTCTCGTCGCAACGCGCCGCACCCGTAGGACACGAAAGATCCTGCTGGCATCTGGAGTACCAGCTGGTGGACTCCTCCGCTGTATACCCAGGACACGGAGCAAGGACGAAATTCCAGAAGTGGCATCAGGTGTGCGAGGACATTTAAAAAGTGGCCCTTCCATCCTCGCGATTTCTCTCCGTTCGAGCGTGTAACGAAGCCAGACGGATAATTCCTTGAGTTCATTTATCCTACGGCACGTCCCTGGCGCCCCGTGCAATCACAGCTGCCGGCGGGTAATTTGAATTTCTCTAATCCGCGAACAGACCTATTCTCTCGACTTTTCCGAATAAAGATTCGTACGAAGACGAGCGATAGTGAAGAATCGAAACAAAATAAAGGGTGTCGAAGAAATTTTAATCGAAGCCCAATAAAAAGGATAAAAATGTCAGAGCAACCCCTGACCCCAAAGCTAGACAAGGCGTAACGAATTAATCATACTTAAATATCCGAATGAATCAAGAACATAGCACCCTGTACGAATCCAAGCGGAATGACTTTATCGCCGTACAGTCTGCACGAAGATTTTACCCGAACCCTACGACGCGGACAACGTCTGATACAGCCACAAACTGAGAACCAAGTCACTCCCTGTAACCCGGTAGTACCAACAGTAGCCACAAACCGGAAGTAGCAAAGTCCAAATCTAAAAGAACAGTCCCGGTAGAGCATCGACACAGGATAGAACGGAAACGTGATAGATCCCCGTGAAATTGCCCAAGATCGATTCGAGTCAGTCAAAGGATTCCAAGCGTTATTCAAGAAAAGAATTAGATCGAATCCTTTCGTAGCTCCACTTTTCCCCATTAGCCAAGGACTCGTTAGCATAGCGAATTCTTAACTTTTGACCTTAACTCGATCAATTACCCAGCCCGGTTTGGCCTTAGCCCTCTATACCTATATACAACCCATCCGATACATAGCAGACACCGTTTGCTCGGACTTGTCAGAGAAAGCGACGATAATAGCGAACACCCCCCCCCCCCCGTCCCCTCTTCCCCCACCGCCAACCCATGCGTACCTATCTACGTTCCATCCATACGTTCGCCACAGTCATCCATAATACACCAGAAATATCTAGAAGGTTCTCCTAACCTCTACCCAGAGTATCAGCCAGTGCATGGAACCCAGTAGGCGCATATTCGCAAGTCGATAACAGTTATGAATGAGTTGGTCGTTGAGTTCGTGCACCTCGCGATGTTCCATTCGCCCTACGGGATATCTATATGGGATTCGAAGCATGGCAGAGTTCGTTCAGTGACCTATACGGTATATCTTGCGATAGAAGTATTTTTACGTGACTTGTATCGAAGAAGATGGCGCCACGGTATATATAAACGTATATCGTTTGTAGCCAAGTATAGATATAGAGCATTGCCAAGGGTTTAGTACACCGGTACGACCCGGTGTGTGACACTGTTCCCCGAACTCAAATCCCGGGATAATGTGGGGTTAGAGGACTAGGGATACGTCTGGAGATCCGGTGCCGAGTATAACACGAGGATTGTCAACGCTTTCCAAGACTCCAGAAGTGCAGTATCCAAGGCACGAATGTCCCGAGGGTTGAGACGTCCCTGAGGAAGGCAATGCTCCTCGAGTTAATAATACATATATGTATAAAGAATAATATATACATATGAGCGTTCGAGGGAACGTGGAAAGATTTTGTCGCGTATAGATCCCGATAAGAGTTACGCGTGCAGGATATCGTTCGCTGGTTAAATATATCGAGAATAAAAGTTCGTCGATCGGTCGGCTTTGTATACCAAATGGATACCGAGCTGAAGTTAGTCGACTCTAATGGGCGCGGAGTACGATAAGTCGATTCGCTTCGACTCGTGTGCATTCAGGGTTTTGCATGGATTAACTTTACACGACCTTTTTCTAGATTGACTGTGCAGCCCATTTCAAAATGGCGAACAAGCCAAACTCCTGGATCGTTGTACCGACTTGGCAACCGTGCACCGCTCTGTACCGGTACGGCGATGGGTACTTGAACTGTACATCAATGTCTACTGCCCTGGACAGGTCAGACGTTACACACAGTCTCCACGATGTTCCTCGACGAGTGAGCACGAATGCAGTATAGCCCGGCAAAAGTGCACGTGTACACGAGATCGACTGGCGCGCCGCGAGCGGCGCTCTCGGAAACTATTAAATCGGACAGATCTCTTTATTTTCTCTTCTCGTTCGACCTCCCTGGTATCTTATTCAACGCGTTATTATGTATTTCAAATTTCCCGCTCGTCGCCCCGCCTCCCATCTTCGCGCTATTGTCTCTTTCATAAAAAAAAAAAGTTACGCTTTCCGGTTTTACGAGGTATTACACAGTCTCGTAGCTGGCAAATTGCAGTTTCCACTGTTCTCAACCCTTTCCTACATCTCCCTTACCACTGTTAACGCTCGACTTCGTGCCACCCCTCGATCCCTTCGTCGCAAACGTTCCTCCCCTCCGCCCCTCGTGTCTATTTCGCACCGATGCGCCCTCTTTCTTTTATTCCGCCAGTATATTTAACCCTGTTCGTCCTTTACCCTCACCCTTAACCGACTCCCTTCAAGACATCCCATAGACCCTTTATCAGGATCGCTTATCACGAAAATCGTTCGATTGAATAAACAATAACTGAAATAAAAAAAATAACATACGGAGTATACCGTATCGAAGGAATCAATTTTCCATTCTTCGCGATGCTTGTCGTTCGATCAATTAAATCGCTTATCGTCCCGATCACGCCCACCGGAAGTTCACGTCTGACTCTCTCGACTTATCTCGTTCCGTCTTATCAAATATATACACAGCGTCCCGCAGCGATACGGGACCCGAGCGACGTTATATAGACCTAAGCGCCTCGTATAGCAATTTCGCAGAGAGGATCATCCGCAAGTGTTCGCCTGTTCGCGATTTCACGTTATTTCGCCGCGAGGAAGAGCCCCAAGAAGCGCGACATCCACAATCCGCGATAATCGCCTTATATCCGGGTTAGCCTAGCGCCTTATAACTTTGTTACTTCGCTAGCATCCACTTTCACGATATACGCTATACTCTGCTGTCTACAGCAATATATATATATATATACACACACGCAAGTGGCGTAGTAACCCAGTTAGCTACTACGACTGCCGGTACCACTACACTCGCGCCATCTACGTACAGTCTGAACCTGTTCTACCCTCTACTACTTCTGGCTGTCTGACTCGTATTCACCGTTACCACTTCTGACTGCACTTTTACTCGCTCGCCTCTGCTCGCTCACTGCGAAACTTCCTACCGCCAGTACGTTATCCCGCTGAACGTTTGACGTGTCCGACCCATCCACTGCCTCTACCACTGTCCACCCTCAACGTTTCGCACAATGGTACGGGTTTTCCTAGCGAAGTAATTGTCCGATGAGAAGTCACGTTCTCTCTCGATACGCTGAAATTGCTTCTTGTTGGGGTTTATTCCTGTGGGGGAGGCCAAGGAGGGGACTGGTCTTCGGTCCCACCGGGGACGCTCCAAATGTACGTACGTGAAAGGTCCTTCCCTGTTCTTGAAGAACTTCCTTGTCGAATTTCCAGTCTACCAGGGCAATTAAGACGCCCTCGCTGCTCCCACCCACTTCCTGTTTACAAGGGAGGTCCTTCTTCTCCAAAGGGGACTCACTGCCGGGACAGCCTCGTCTTTCCTCTTGTACTGTCGGCCGCCGACTCAGTCGACTTCCCAAGGACTCGTATGCACCTAGCGTGGTTACGCATACGTGTGAATTGTGCTTTAGTGACGTCATTCCTCTCTCCGTTCTTTACTTGGCTTATTGCGCCAAAGTTACGAGGACCCTTCACTTTCGTAAAGGTGGACACTCGCTGCGTACTGTGTACGCGTTGTAAGTGAAAATACTGGACAGGGACTCTTCGGTACGAGCGACGTGAAATGGAAGAATTTTGTAATTTTTTTTTATTACCAAATTTATGGACATCCACGGTCAGAAAAAATATACTTTTTCTAGCAGAGCATTGGCTTTACTTTTCTATTGGCTTTACCAAGGATCATCGATCCTTAAAACTCTTTTAAAGCGTGTCAAACTTGTTAGCTCTTTTGCTTCACTTCTAAATGTTATTTTACCGTAATTCGTATTTTTTATCGATAACCTTGCGTGTCGTCCAAAGGTTTATTTTAACCCGTATCACTCATCTCCTCGTTTTATCCGTATAGATTCGCCATCGGGAATCCAATCAAAATACCGATGCCTTCAGCGTTTTTACTTGTTTGCACTTTATATTATATTGAAGTAAACGGGGCAAATATATCCTCGACGAGATACACGTTTTAATACGGTCAATTTGGACAATCGTACCGGGAGGCTGATGATCGAGTGAAGAAAAAAATTTTTATCGAATATATTCAGCTCTCTGTATACATATATATAGGTAATAGGATTCTCACTTACCAACGTAGAATCGATTGACTGGTCTTCGCCAGTTTGAGATACCCTCTAGTGGCGGCGGAAAATTCGCTGACGACGAGGTATCATCTGAAAGCAGTTAAGGAGCCAGGATGATATTAATAAAGAGAAGAAAAAAAATAAAAGGAATAAAGTCGAATAAGATAATTGAAAGATTCTTGAGAGATCGATGGGCTGAACTTCATGAATAGGAATAGCTTTGACGCCAGGGATCAGTCTACTAGCTAATCAAGGCATTAACCGTAATTCTCTCGACTAATCCAGCCAAATGGATTTCGCTATTGAAATTTCAAGGCAAAATCCAGTCCATCGACATCGAATGTTACGGAGTGACTGGAAGGTTAAGTCTGCACGTGACCCCTGAGAAAATCTTTAAAATTCGATTGGGGTTACTGCAATTCCAGTGGATGGTATACCCCAGGGTACCTTCGCATGGCTATGTATGTACTATGGGATCTGCCGTCTTTTGTATATACTGTGTATATGTGGATATATATATGTATATATCACTGTACAGAACCGCGGCTCTGGTTACTAACGGTAAACGCTACCAGCGGCTAATGCCTTTCTCTCAAGAGATTGACGACAGGGCAGACCACAAGTGAAAAAGAATTCTAAGATACGAAGTGGAAGCGGTCAAGAAGTAGTCAGACATTCGATACAGCGAATAACGTTTCCAATATCAAATACGAAGAGAACGTATCATTTTTATCGATCGCTAATAATTTTGACCCGATTTCACGAACGCTTCCCATTTATTTTCGTTTTATTCGCTGTCCCATAAATCCCGATTAGAGCGAATCAGCTTTTACGGTCACTTTTCACCCTTAACCTAAGTTTTAATTAGCGCCGAGTCGCCGCTGCCCCGACGCCCCTATCCGACGACGACGCCGAAACTTTCGTCAAATGAGAAAACTAAGTTTTTCATGACACGAAATTCTGATCCGAAAATGAGGACGCATTTTCGCATCTGTCAGATTGCGGATGGTGGTTTTTTTTCTCCTGTCACCGAAATTCTTTATGACTTTTCTCTTCGTCTCGAAGCAAACTTCAACTTTATTTCGTTACGTTCGACGTCTTTCGTCGTCCCTTGCGCGTTCTCGTCTCTAGGCGGCATTTCAAAAAAATTATTTTTATTAAAGATTCAATCTTTTTTTCAGCTGTTTTATACTATGTATTCGATAGGTACTGAAAAACAATATAAAGATCCAAGAGTTACTTTCTCATAGCTCCTTCGAGTAGATATGCCCTGTACAAGCCCAGACTCATGGGTACCGATAAAATCTAGAATCGCAAAGCTCTATAGGTGTAAGGCATCGCGAAAAGCGGCAAGTGAGAATTTATACTCTCCCGCCAGATCTCCTAGAACTTCGCTGAGAGTTTTTCATCCCGCGGTAACGGCCTTTATCGAATGTTCTCCAACTTTGAGATAAAGCCGTGACCCTTATCTACGATATTATACATATACAGGTTAAGTTAAATACATAGGACACCAATTACAGTACGTATATAAAAATTATAGTGTAATGGTACAGTATCGTCCACTATAGTACGTTCGCAGTAAAACACGCAAAAAAAGCAATAGGGTGTCGCAAATGTTTCGCGTTAAATTTCCTCCAGCAGTCCAAGCATCTCCCATCGGATGTGAACAAACGGGAATTGAAAATACTCGGTGCATCCTCGTCCGCTTGACAACTTCCGGCACAATCAGTTCGCTTATCACGGAATAACACTTCCGGATAACTGCTTTTTTCTCTCGAGTCATCTGAACCCCCACTCTCAAGTTCTGGCACTCTTATTCGCAACGTTACTTCCTTGCTGGCTCATCCGGTACCATCCGGTTCATCCTTAGAACCCCCCCCCCACCCCCCCTTGACTGCCATATAGAGCGACAAGCAATCGAGCATGTCGTGCAACCCCTTTTGTTACGTCTTCCGGTTAGGATTGCAGCTTCGCGCTTTCCAGAGAATTATCTGAAACTAACTGTACCTCATGGGGTTTGCTGTGTCAGCTCGATTAAGGGATGTTGGTGGAGAACAATTCGCATCTGTTTCTACGGTTGGATTGTATGGTAACAATTAGAGGAATGCCGAAAGCCTGTATTAGTAATGGGGCTTAGCACTTTTGGGTTATCTTTGTACAGACTTTGAGAGAGGGGTGAGTCGATATTGAATTTCGGAAGATTTTTAATGTGAACTTTTTGTAGTTAAAAAATGTTATAATTGAAAATTTTGGCAGGGAATTTTGATACTTGTATCGTTTTTTTTTAAGGCTGCCATTATTTTATCTTTATGGTTTACGAAGGACTGGGGGATTGGGGACTGATTCGAGTTCGAGAATATTGTGGGGATGAAAATCTTTCTTGGTGAAATTTTCAGAGTAGGCTCGAAACGAGAAGCAAATTTTTTGTCTGTTTTAATATTAAACTTGGAGTGGCACGCGCATTCCTCTCTGAATGTCCAATCCACAGCTGTGCCGTATTAGCAGGGAAATCAATATGAAACACGTGTGTAGAACGGACGTGAACCTGATTCTCGAAGTACGTATGCTTATAGATATATAGGATAGCTTGTTAATACAGCTACGAAAAATCGATTTTTATTAAGTCTTTCTGCTTTTCATCGTTATATTCTTTGTCCAAAGGCGTAATAGTCTGATGATACTAATGATGCTAGGAGAACTTTTTAAAAGGTCTTTCGCGACATCCGGTTTGTAATGTTTTCTTGAGTCAAAAAGATAAAGGGACGGGAGGTGGAGTGTCTGAGGAGTTCGTTCGTTCCTTTGGTTGATTTAGATATAGTGCAAAGATGAAGATTTTCTACGAAAATTTTAGTCAAGGAATTGGTTCAAGGAAACTAGAGAGAATGTACTACGCGAATCGGGTTACCATGGAAAAAAGTTACTTCAGTTATATATTAAAAATGACGAAGCTTCGATAAACTTTGTTCGCAATTTCACCAAGCTGGAAGTTTTTCAGTATTTTCAATGAGTTCCCCATTAGACGACAAGTATACTCGTAATTCGAAAATGAGTTAGAATCCTCACAGAGAGTCAAATTCATTGCGTGTACTTGACACAGTTAGACGAGTACCCATTTTTCACTGTATATTTCCCGACAAGGAAACGCTCCATTTGCTACTCATAATTTGCACGAAATATATTTTAAAAAAGAAATAAATAAACTTGACTCTCAAAAGCATCGAAATTCTCTTTTCTACTATAGCTAAATTTCACTAGCGAGAAACTTGTATCCGTTGTTCATGTGAACAACTCCACGTTGAACAGCATACCTAGGATGTGCTCTGAAATTTACTGACAGTACTGTAAAAGTAATTACATCTCTCTTAAATCCGTATGGATGAATAAAGACACAGTGTTGGCCACAGTACTGGAAGTAATATTCGGAACATACCTCTAGTCTCGTAATGACAGAGAAATAACTAGAAACTTATTGCTACCTCGATTTATTGTCAAAAATTTCACAGAGATACGTCGTTGCCTGTCAACACACAATTTTCCTGTCATTCAATGAGCGATTGAAAAGAAGACAACTAACTCACCGGTGATTCTTATTTCAGGTAACAGAATATATAGTTGAATGCATAGGTACAGCTGCAACCTCTTGGCTATTGCGTAGTGCCATCAATTACTGAAGCTGCTGTTCTAATTAAAATAAATAGCCAGCTAGTGGCTTGTCTAGTTTACGTATTCTCCATCTTTTATATGTAGTTACCCCTTCCGCCGCTAGATGCCACATAACTCGAGTGGCGCTCCAGTCGCAATCATAATTCAGTTTACTTTTCTCTAGCACTGAGAAAACCGGGCGGAAACTCGTTGTTATCCTCGAGAGCGTATAGTCAGCTATTTGCGTGCTTTCAAGAACAGCAACGACAGAAAAATAAAAATACGAGGAAAAAAAGACGAAGAGGAAGAAGGGCAAACAATGCAACGCGGAGATTTCAAGAGAGAATCGAAGTGTCCTTGTAATTTCTACAATACCAATTAGTCGTGCAGAAATGATATGTACTGCAGTAGGTAACTCTTTCGTATCGACTAGAATTTTCTACAAGTTCATGTACGTAAGTCCTTTAATAACTATCTTCTTAACATTGTAATCTAACCTCTATCGTCAGAATGCCAAATGCAGTTCAGAATGGTAAAAGATGATACTTGAATTATACTTTTTGCTTCTCAAGAGACACGACATCCATTTTCCATGAATGAAATTCCTCTGGATCATTACTCAGATCAGAACCCTCGGCTTACGTAGCAGTGTCAAATTATTCGCTACGAATCTTAACCCTTTTAGCGTGGCGTCCCTGGATACGCGAATTCCCTACGGAAATATCTGACAAGATTTACAGTATTATCCTTTCTCCCCAAAATTTACTATCGAATTATAGTCCCAGGGTGCAGCCCAGATAAAATGCATTACCTTACGTAAAGGTTGGGAAATAAATTATGCAAAAAAATAAATGATAATAAATGTATACGAGGCAAGGAAACAAAAATTGACATATATCATCAGTCTCTCTAGCCATTAGCGACTCCTTCCTCGTTCTACAGCTATTCAAGTACTTGTGCTCCTCTTTAAACACAACTGCAGTACGATACAAACTTTCGAAGCAGATTACTTCCATTTTGATCAGTTTTTAACCTGAACAACTCCTGCTTTGCTTTTTCATCTAAATATCCCACAAGTATGCGCTTCAAGCTCAATAAGATAAATAACTGAAATACCTGGAGTTTCTAGTCTACCCAAGTAGTATACTGCTCCTGCCTTTTTTTAATGTACACAAAACAACCTCTCTTTCGGAAGTTGCCTGTTTCTCAATTTATGGAAAAAAAAGCCTTTTCCATCTCACGTCTACAAGAGATTCTCACGTACGTGCCGGCTCGTGGGGATTTGTTGGAAGTAAGAATGTGTTGGTAGCCGGACGGCACTGAGGTCATTGAGTGAACGTGGCTGCTGGGTAGAGTAAGAAGTGAGCGACCCTCTCGCTTAATGCACTTATAACTAAATTATCTTCACTTGTTGGGAGGACCCACTTGACATCTCGTAGCGTTCAAGAGAATGCGCAGAATCGTAAATCCTGCAGGATAGGAGGACCCCCTTGCTGAGTAAGCGTTTATATATATATTTTTTATCACAATAATTCACTCTTTTTTCTCGTTAAGTCTGTCAATACACGACCACGTACACGTACTACCGGTAGTTTCATTACGAGTGACACATTACTATTTACGTATAAATATACACATGACAAATTGCAAAAAGTTATGGTGCGAGGATTACCGTTGAATTTTAATTATTGTTAGTTACGTAAAGAGTGTACCGAGCTTGTCCGATGTCGAGGCAGGAATACAAATAATCTAGTTTTCATATTCCTATCGTTTGAAGTTACCTTCGTTGGATGAAATATTTATGCTGCCACGGATGGAAGTTCGTTTGCTGTATACAAATATACGCTACGTGCTAAACTATGAATATTTAGAAATTTTACCAGAAAGTATACAACGAGGTAAACTTCGCTGTCTTCTAGCATTGGTATACGCCGAGGGTTTTATTATCTTTGATAAGTTTTCATGAATATTAGTTCGAACAGAGTGAGAAAATGTCTGTCCCCGTTAATTCCCGAAACATTGACCCAGTGCGCATGCGCGATAACTGTCATATCTTTCTATACGAAAACTAACGGCGTAACACGGCTCATGCATAATGAAGCCTGCCCGATGAATTTGACAAGTAAAAGACGCGTAAAGGGGATATCAAGAGAAATAAAAGAAGGAGCAAAGAAAAAAGATAAGTTTTCTAGAAAGTGGCATACTGCCAAAAGTATAAACTATCCATGGGGGCGCGTCAATAGCGCGACGCGACGGCAACTTGATTTAAGACGAAAGAACAATTTTTTCAAATTCTTTCTAAGTCGCGGAGGTCCAGCTATGGTATCTTGGGAAATGGACGGGAAGATCTTCTTCGGTCTTCCAGTCTGCCCTCCCCTTATCTCATTCTTCTATTATCTCAGTGATTCTTCGCGACTGTACCGACTGACAATCTTTTCACTCGAGAATCGAACAGTCGACTACGCGGTCATGGCGACGAACAACTATGTTTCCTACGAAAGGGTATTAACGTCCTAACTCATTTTCACCGAAAATTGAGTTACAATGACATCAGATCGTAGAGCTGCCAAGAGGGGTGTGTACATTGTTGAGTGTTCGCTGCGCGAGGGAAACTCTCTCACCGACCCCTCCAATCGAGGACACCACCTCGTTACGTACTGATGGAAAATTCCAATACAGCCGTCCCCCCCTTACTTACTTACGTTTATTTTATAGGAGCACAGGGCGGCTATAAGAGCCGAACGTTCATCGGGGTGAGGAGACAAAGAGAGAGTGAAAAGTTTTATTTTTTTAAGAAAACATTTTTTTTACTCGACGAAAAAATTACGAGCCTACGGTAATTTAATTCGGACGCGTTTCGTTGGTTGTAAAATTATTTTTTGAGCTCGATCTGAATTGTATCACGCGTTCTATATGGAACTGCCATATCGGATTCAATGGAATATCAATCTAGACTTTGGCACTGATACTGGCTTTCATAAAGGAACGTGGACTGCTGCTAATTCTGGGTAAGTTTGAATGGACTCGTATAGCTCATGCGAACTAACTCGACGCCGACTTCACGAAACGTGGTCGCTGGTATTTTGAATTGAGTATAGACTCTTTTGCATAATCAGGAGTTACATAGAGATATCACTGGCTCGGAATTATATGATTGGCTTAGGGATATTTCGTACGAACCAGGGATGATTTTTTTAGTGAAATTGCATAAATCGACTGTGGATGCTGGGAAAATTACTGCGAAAGATATTATCGATGGGATATCGGTTATCATGCTCTAATCGAAATTCTCATTTTATTAAATAACACTGTGTAATATTCGTTGGCCGTTAACTGTATTAAAAAAAAAGGCAACTCGGTCCAGTAAATTCGTTTCGAAGATCCTGCAACTTTTTCAAGTTCCGCGAGTCAAATTACAAGAGTAACGATAATCCAGTGTCATCCTCTACGAGAACGATAAATTTCCGTGAAAAAAAAAAAAGAGTCCGACCATACATTCTGCCGGGCAATACGCGTCAAAATTTACGTGGTCCTCGCGCCCGGCCACCATATTGAAAAAGTTTGAGCGGCCAAGACGTTAACTTTACAAAGTTAAAAGTCAACTGGGGAACCTGTGGGCAATCGTTATTTTTATTAAAGTAGAGCGTGATTTCCTATCCTGTTTACATTGCGAATATTGACTCGCTCCGTCCTTCTTCCTTTGTGCGAAAAGTCACAATGAATTTCAGCGATACGGAATTGTATTTTTTTTTAATTTCCCCGTACAATGGTTACCGAAGAAAAAATAATAAAAGCAAATCTTCGTAAAATTGCCGAAGAAGTCACGTGATTTGAGGGGAGGAAAATGATAAAGATAAAAGAAAAAGAGAAACAAGATCAGAGTTCGCGGTATCCACTTTACAGTAAGAACAGCTTTTTGGTTCCACGTAATTGCAAGGCCCTCGCTCCGGGGTAGCAACGTCGTTAGGGAGACATTTTATCGCCAGAGGTGAGACCAGAATTCAACGTGTGTCATCCTAGATTCAGCAACGACGGAGGAACTCGCTTTGTCATTCAGCAACGTGACTCCTGCTCTCGACTCTTCCCGTGCAATAATATACAAAGCCACGTATGTTGTAGGAGAGTATCCTAGGAGAAGCTACGTTGGATTTACGGGCATCGGCAAAAATAAATAGAATTCTCAAGAATCACTGATTTCGTTAGAACGCAGAGGGTAAGTCCTGGCAATTTCTTATTATTTTCATCCCCTTCGAAGGGAGTGGACAGCAAATGGAAGAAGAATAGAAATAAAAGGGAGGAGATTACATATCACGTCACCCGCAGACTGTCGGTGGTTTTTTGGAAAAATAAAAAATGCAACTGTTTTTTTTACAGATAACACGTCAGCCGTTATCTATACTGATACGTAACCGGACGGTCTGACCTGGATGGTGGCTGGCAACAAAATGGAAATGAGGTCAAGGAAAAAGTTAATTAAAAGAAACTTGAATTCCTGGATGTTGGGAGAAGAATGGAGCCGCATAGGCTATTATGTATCTGACTAGGTGCATTTATACAGTCACAGGTAGTATGGATATTGGTGTAGCAGACGAAAGGGTTGAAGGTATGCATTAACTTTATAAATACAGCAATTTCTTAATTTGTTATCCATTGATTATGTTATATAGTTATATTCGTATGTTATGCAGGGACAGTAAACGTTACATGGAGAAGACCAATTTAATCAACGGCAAGATGTACGAATAACAGCGAGAATCCACCCCAGCAAAAATTATTATTAGAGTTACAATTTACTTTCGTTATTTTCCAATTAGTCTAATACTCCTAATAGCACCAAATACAAATTTTCTTGATTATCTTTTCAGAAGAAGAAAGAACCTCGTCCTCTCACGGTTACTTTGCTATTCGCCACGATGGAATAAAACCACAAGGTTCACAATTTTTCAAGGAATTTTTGGACTGACTGTACGTGCCTGCGAGGAGACACGTCGCGCGACAAAGAAAATAAGAGAAGGAAATTTTATCCGAAAATAAAGAGACAAAAAGGAGAGGAATCCTTTAGTCGGACGTTAATCGAGGCAAATCTCATCGACGTAGTGCGACGTTGGATGAAAATGCAATTGGCAGCTTGGCGGAGAAGGAAATATGAAACGCATGATAAAAAAGAATATAGAAAAAGTGGAACAGACGCAAAAAATAGTGCAAAGAAAATTTTCACCTCTCTACGCTCGTTTTGCGCGAACCACACATAAATATGCATGACGCGAACGTGGGTGTCCGTTTGCGAGCTTCATGAATTTCTCTCTGTGTTATTACTTTTAATATAAAACTCGTAAAAGGAGAAATAGAGCAAAAATAAACGAGCGATAAAGAATGCATGGCTACATAACAAAAGCATGTGTGTATTACACGTATGTGCATATGCATGAAGTTGGGTATACGAAGAGAATTATGATTTAAGCAAATATAACGCTAATTTACTATATGCTCCAGACGGTAGAAGGAAAAGAAACAGTGGGAACAATCTGCAAGGTGCGAAAACAGATTTCATTGGAAGAAAAGAAAAAAAAAATACCATCCAGAGATTTTCTAGACGGTACCAATTTTCCATCGATCCCCATACGACAATTGTTCCCGGTACCCAGAGGTATCTCTCCACGTCCGTGCTGCCTCCGTATTCGTGCCAGGAATTTAACTTCCGGTAAAAAGAACGACGCGAACCAGGAATTGACGAGCTTAGAAAGAATTCCAGGCTGTTCGATGGAGCTCGGGAAAATGCGTCAAAATACAACACGAAGAAGACTGGGAAAAAATTAATGTGGCGCCTAATAAAAGAGCAAACCGGAAACTGGATAAAAGTTCGGCGATTCCAGATGGCGAGAATGAAGCGGCGTGGGGAGGAAACTTTTTAGAAAATAAGTTTAAAAAACTTCTATAGAAGGCAGAAAGAGTCGAACGAAATTTGCACTAGAATTTACATATATGTATAAGAGTTTTGAAAATTCTTTTGTACTTTTTAACGCTTGCGAAAGGAAGTCTTGTCTCACTGGCACTGCTGCTATACGTATATACAACATTTCCTGGCGGCAAATACAAATTCAACGCGGCAAATCTCTGACATATAATTCTTGTTAGGATCATATGAGAATATCTTGTTGGCAAATAAGTCCTGCGTAATCCTTGAAATTAAAAGGTGTGATACAAAGACGTTATATTACTCATATATTTGTCACTATATATTATATACACGTGTTTTTATACAAGGGTAGAATGTACGAAGGGGGGGAACCCCTGTCGCCCGACCGTACGGAATTTCATTAATAGCCATAAAAAAAGTGCAAGACGAATGGCCAAGTTATCGCGAATCGTAAAAAAAAAAATAGTACATCGAGCTATTCGAAGAGCAAGAATGGTGGGAGACAACAGCCGAGCTGAAAGTCGCGTAAACCCCTTTACCTCGAGAACAAGAGGAGCTCCGTTCGATGTATTGTTCTCTGTATCTAACGAAAGAGTCAACCTTTTGCTGTGCTAAGGGCTCCATCCATTTACAAGTAAAGGAAACTTCCTTTACTCACTCACGTTACTATCCAATAGCCAAATATATAAATATACGTTTACAACTCCCCTAAAAGGTAGACACTGTATGGTTTCAAATACAAAGTCAAGAATTGACGAACGTCAATGAAAACGATTGTCAAATCCCAAAGTAATTCTTTGTTGTTTTTGAAAAAACGCAAACAATTTTTTAATCACGATTATTCATTGTAACAATAACAATGACACCCTTCCCCCCTGCCCCGAGTATTACGTGAGTCGAGAATCAAAGGATTTTTGCAAAATATTTGAATGCCAAGTGAAATGAGAATTCAAGACAAATTACATGGTTCATGGGATAACCAAGGGGGTTTATATTCGTAGGCGGATGGGAGTTATAATAAATTTCGGGTAGATTTGGTAAACTTACTTTCTTTTTTCACGTATATTTGCTACTGGTTAAAACTCGATACGCTAGAAGGATTTCCGTACAAGACACGTCTACAAGTTAAAATGAGAAAATAACGTAAAGCCACTCGCGGCTCTCTATACCTTTAACATCTATATACGTTATACAGATATACGATATCTATCTATCCGTATCTATACAGACTGTATATCTCTACACGGGAAACGTGCTCGCGCGACGGGCGTCGCGATGATACTGCGCCCTATTGGACGGCCCTGCGCAAATATACCAAGGCTCCTCTCCACCGCGCCCTAACCTACAAACTACCCCCCACTTACGAAGCCACCCCTTGCCTTCTTGAGCGGCAACCCTTGCGCGCGCCATATCCGAAGTCGGACCCGAAGCCGAAGCGAGGCCGAACCGAGACCGCTTTGTGTTTCCGGCTGCAGAGTCGTCCACCTTCTGCAAGGTAGGCACCCCTTCTCGTACTTTCTCACCCTTGACTCATCGTTTCCCTAACTTCGCCTTTTTCATCCATTTCCATTCTTCTAATACTTACGGTCCAGTGGATAGTAATTTTCAGCCCTTACCTTGAACCCCCGAGATCCTTGGGTACCACCCACCATCCCTTACATCCGTATCCTTCGCTTTGCACGTGACGCGCTGTGGGATTTTAAAATGAAGAATTTAACCAAGATTTTTTTTTTTTCTACGTAACGACCCTCTTCGGACCTGTAATAACTTTTGTGCCGTCATCATTATTATTATATCGACATGCAACAGTCATTGCCAATTTCAGTTACGATTAACCTACCCCCTATATTTAACTTGGAAATCGGTACAATGCCTTCCCAGCAACGTCCCCTACCGAATATATCAATATAGCACGTTCTATAGGGAGGAACACACACCCGTTCACCCATTCAGCCTGTAAATACGGATTCCTCATTTCCTTCCTGTTTCACTTCTCTTCGCAGTGTAAATCCTAGTGATTGAGTGTAGCTCCTCTCCAGCTACTCAAAGGGTTGACCCATATTCAGCTAAAAGTTTAACACGGCCGACGGTCGTTATATCTTCGAGACCGAAAATTGTCCTTGGGCTTTGATTGAACATAGGACAGACCAGTGATAGAAGTTATTACAGACTGGGTATATCTTTTCTCAGCGGTACTTTCAATGTCGCGTATATATTTTTTTTTCTTTATGGACCATCCAATCCGTTCTGAATCTGTCGCGTCTTTTTCTTCGAAAAATTCATGCCTTGGAATAGTTCGACTTGAATCCTTTCTACTTTTCTTTTTTTAATGAAAAATACATACAGTTCTTACTTTTGTAATCTTTCAAGTTTCTTGATTTGCTGGCGTTATGTATGTATATATATATATTTCTATTTCCCTTGGAGTCCCCTACGTAACGGAAGGGATGCTGGGTCTATACGTGATCTGGAGGTTTCCAATGTTAAATTCCTACTGGTAACAGCTCGAAACGAACTGGTTGAATTGTTTTGCTGAATGGGGATTTACCTTGTGTCTGTATGTATATGTATATACAGGCGGATGTACGCGTATCAAACGTTGATTGATAATAGGTATAGGTTAGGTATTTATATCCTTGAGAGTGAGCGAGACAGTGCGAGAGGGATAGACAGAGAAAAACAGACGCGGATTGAAAACGATTACGAAATTTTTCGAATTTACAACAGTGTTAAATTCCGATTTTACAGCTTGAAGTTTCTGATGCCTTCGTTATTAATTAGCTCCTCGACCGGTTAATTAATTTTGATCATTTACCATTCTCCATTTACTTCGGTATGACTACGCGATTTCGAGTGCGGCAATCGACCTGACACTTTTCAAAATTCAATTCTAATATATATATATATATATATAATGCTGACACGGACGAGTTTATTCGACACACGATTGTGAATCCTAATTTGCCGAGAGAGTTTGCGATTTCGTGTGATCGAGCTTGATAGTGGAGATTGGGAAGTTCTGGGCGTATTCGGATTGGCTGAGAACTCGTATAAAGGAGAAAGAAAAACAGAAGGAATGAAAACGACGAGGAAAAGCATTAAAGGAATTTAAAGTAATCGAAAGGATCAGCGAACCGAGGAGCGAGAGTTCGATTACTGCGAACCAGGGGTGTAAGAGGGTCTCCCTATCAAAGGGTGAATAACAAAGGGCTTAAAAGGTAAAAAAAGGCAAATCTCCAAGTTTTTGGTGGTTTTAAAGTATCGTAAAACGCTTACGCATTCCGTTAGGTTGAGCCAATTAAGAAAGAATAATGCTTATCGCGTGGGTGACAAATTCGACTTTTGTTATTCCGACGTCACTCTTTAAATCTTTTTATCTTTATTTTTTCCCTTGTATCTTTACTCTATCGATATCTTGTGTTATCAACTTTTCCAATGTTATTATTATTTTAATTTTCATTTCTCATCCGACACGTGGAAGAGATATCGAAAATATTTTCAGAATGACCTCAAGCCCCTAACCTACTCTACAGTCTGTCGAGTCTTCGGAATTGGCTGGAAGTGACAGGCAACTGTCAAAGCGTATCGGATATAAAGAATCGAAGTCATTTCTCGAAAAGCTCGAAAATCGATACAACTGCGAGATTCATTTAAAGTTTTCGATTGGCCAATTTATTTCGCGCGTCTATCGATGAAATTAACACCGCGAACCAAGTTGCGGATAATTAATGGAATAATTATGTGGGGTTATAAACTGTTCTATATATATGTAGAGACTCGTTTAGGCATCCTACTTGACGTTAAACGTTATCGCAGTCCTTACCTTGAAACGACTATTAAGGTCACTTGGGTTATACTACAATGAGGAGAGCGCATTAGAGCTTCCAGAACAAGGCAGGAGTGGTACATGGGATAATAACGAAGGTGAATAACGAAGAAAACGAGAGGAAGAATAATTTTGCGAAAAAGATGCAAACTGGAATGCGCCCGGAATTTTAGGTTATTTTCCAATTTATCATTCGCAGAGTCCGCACGCCGCAAATAACCAACGCAAATAGAGGCGTTCGTGTCACGTGCCATTGAGTGCGAGTGGCTCGCGCAGGAATGACGTTTATCAAAGTCCAGTTCACAGTGTGCAAGTCCGAAATAAAATAATGGGCGACAGCCTTCGAAATGAGAATAATGAAAAATGTAACGCGCAGAAAGTGGCGGCTGTGAGTTTGATGAAATTTGAAAATGCAAAAAAACATTACGAAAAGATACGTGCGAATTCGCCCTAATGTACCAGTTTATTTGTAATTTGTATTTTCTTGTGATCTTACTTGAGGATTGCAGAGGTAATTTTCCTCACTGACGAAAATAGTCTAGATTCTCGCGATCGTTCCCAGTACTGCTTTTGACTTCGGCATTTCGCCACGACGTCCAGCGTCTCTGGTGTTCCACGGGAATTCAGTCGAAGCGTCGTCGTGGGTCTACATGACAGAATCTTCTAGACAGAAAACCTTATTGTCGAAGCCTTGACCGTAAGTCTGGATGAAATTCCATGAATGTCGAAGCGTCCCGTCAAATATTCTTATTGCTTTCTGGTCGGTTGAGCTGTTTGAGGTTAATTGAGAAAAATTATGTTTTACGTAAGGTTAGGTTAGGTTCATTGAAAAAGAATTATTATTTTTAAAAACAAAAGCCTCCTTCTTACCTGTACAGGCTGTTGACTTTAGCTGAGTCTTAAATACTCCCACGTATACGCAATTTGCTTATTGGTATACTATTATTATTCCAAGAGTTTTCGCGAACCTTTCACAAGCCGAAGGGGAGAATTTGCAAATGATACCAGGCGCAAAATCTTAGTCAGACATCGTTATCTCGTACCTTTGCTTAAAGGACTGGCATTTTTTGCCACAAGCTCTGCTCTTATCCTCTCGTGCACTGTGCGATGAATTAGTTGATTTTGAATTTACATTCGAGTCTAGACACACACGGATGCTGTTTAAACGTGTCCCGAAAATTTATACAATTTCCAAAATTGGTCCCCGTATACGTACAATGAAACAGTAACACGTTAGATGTTAATTTGTTAAATAATATTTATTTTCTCGACATAAGTAAATACACACAGTCACGTAAAAAAATTAATTTGAACACTCGAACACCTGACGATTTCGTATTTAAACTTTTAACCTTAAAGTATAACGTCAACATTTTTTTCTCATTTCATATTAATAATCAGTATCCACAACATTTTTCTTAGGCAACACCCTTACGGAGATTTATAACAAAATTAATTTATTTTCCAAAAAATAAATTTTAACACACAAGACAAAATCGAGCTTATAGAGTAGCGAAGTATAATACGTCGCTCGTCCTTGATACACCGAAAACTTTTGGCAAGGATGATCAACGAACTGTCAAATTCCAAAATGTATTTCATCTGGAGCGAGCACGAATAAGCGGTGGTATGATTTAATGGCTGGCTTTTCGTTAATGCTTACGAAATACACGGTAAATCTGTAGATTTACAAACATTTGTTCCCAAACAATAGGTAAATAAGAGATGTAAAACAATTGATAAAATTATCTCATTCCCTTGGAGTCTGCTGTCGTCTTTGAAATTATTACGATGCTCTTACCGAAATACTGTTTTCGAAAGATTTCAAGTGACATTTCAACGAGCGTCTACCATTCGTAACGCTTCGATTACGCTTAGTTACAATTAGAAATTTTGAGATTACCGCTAAGATTATTTCAACGCATTATCTTTCTACTTATTTATATCTATATATTAATATTTGCAAAGCGCCCGTCCGTCACTGAAATTTTCATAAATTTTCCGTGAGCACCCACGTCGTTCTGCAAGGAATTTTTTCTTAACGTAAACCTAAATTCGTATCTCAATCGTGGCTTTATCATTCGTTATGACGAACCTACCGTTTCGTTGTTCTTTTAAAGTCGTCTACATCGAGATGAAAGAAAACGTATTTTATCTTTTCGAAAAATCTCATGCTCGCTCTTTGTACAAGCCAGACGTAGTAGACGTTTCAATATCTTTTGATACCGAGATAGACGTGTTCGAAATGAAAAAAATAAAATTAATAAATCAGGAATCGTTAGGCATCTTATGGGAAAACCATCCCCTGGCAGTCGATGTAATAATAGAATAGAGAGAGAATGAGGAAGAGAGGAAGTGATGTATTCGAAAAGTAAGATTATGTAGATCCATAACGTTCACGGCAAATTTTACCTTGATGAAAGACTCCCCGCCGGTCGTCGATTAGGCGCGAAAGATCCGTATTACTCACCATGGAAAAAAATTTCTCTCTTAAAGGTGAAACAGCAGAGGTAACCTTATGGGGAAAAAAATGGCCGACACTGTGCGCCAGTGAAATACACCGGTATTTTGTAGAATGCTCACACGACCATCAAGTTAAGCCTAAACCCGTCAGAAGGTTTCCTCCAGGAGTAAGCAATGTGCGAAAAATACACACCTACTACGCAGGTATTTATGGCTGTATAGCTGAAACGAGGGAAGTATTTTTTGATGAAAATATCATGGGATCCGAGCAATCTTTTTCTACTTCCTTTTATTTCTACCATTTTTGCATCCTTGAATCCAGGAAAATTACCTTCATCGCAGTAAATTAGTTCTGAACGTTTTAGATGGTGTGCATTAGAAAAAAGGTTATCAATAATAAAAACGAAAAAGATCATTCAAGGTGTATCTAACAATTATTTCGAATTAAAAGAATCCTTTGATTTTGAGGTTATGCCGACGTCCGTTCGAAATTCAAATTCTACCTGCAATTAGCTAGAGTTGAACTTTATTAAGCAACAGGTGGTCATAAAATAATTGGCAAAAGTACAAAAAGGAATATCAATAAAGCCACTGGGTAAATACGAACGATAAACATTATATTTAATAAACCTCGAGGTATATACGTGGGTCAGTGTAATAACCGCTGAACTGATTTCTATCGCGATCAACCTGCTCAAGTAACAATTTTAACCTATCGCCGCCACCTAAAGAACTTTCGTCATGAGTCCTAAGAGATAAAAATGGCATCGAAAATCGTTCAGTATATTTTCAGGCCACACGTATACGTGTCCCTGGTAACTCTTTGTAAAGTATAAGAAAAAAAAGTCCGTGCCGTCGAGTAACACGCAACAAGCTAACACGTAAGTTGTTACCATCCAAAAAACGTCAAAGGCATGAAAAAAGAAAGTTACTGCTCGTATTCAACCCGGGTATAATCCAAGTCTCTATATCGATAAACGTGAGTCCCCACAAACATGGCAAACATTAGCATGTTCACTGTGGTTACCAACCAGAAGGAAGACTTTTATCCAACGTTCGTATAGCCAGCGTAAATACATATTTTGATAGGAAGATATCAAGGCGACAACGATATCAAAAAGCATTTTAAAACTCGAGAGCGAAGGACGTGGATGCTTCTCCATTGAAAGTATACCATACACGAAGAACCCTCTTGGATATAAAAAAGGAAAAAGAAAAACGAATACTTACGCGGTAGGAAGACGCACGTTTACCTCCCATACAGAAGAGCAGACAGTGACAAAGTATGAGAAGACGCCACCCTAGCGTCCCTATCGTTTTTTCAAATGATTACATTCTGGAATTCCTTGTTTTTACTGAACATTCACATTCCCCAGTGACTAGCTTTCCCCAGTATTATTTTTTCAAATCGTGATTTTCTCCGAAAATTAGATTCCTGAAGTGTACGAAGTTAGTTGTACGAGAGCACGAATTTTGAGTAAAACGATTCGAGAATGTGATCATGGAGGGAAGTTATAGGGGTCTCGGCGCTCTCCTGTTGGCTCGTCGCAAGAGATTCAGCGAGACGTGTTGTTCTTAACAATTTATCGAAGCATAGAGTGAGCATCAGTGAGCATCGGCTCACTGGTTGCAATGGGTAATCAGGTATATCGTGTATCTCTTTGCTATCAAACCATAAAAGAAGAAAACAAATGTGTTCAATGATCACAGCCATGATTTCCCTCTTACGGTCTCTATTGGTACCTATTTCCGCCGCTACTAATGGTCTATCCCATGGCGTTAGTCTCTATGGGGTCTATGACGATGTTTCTAGTGGCGCACTCTAGTTACAAGGGGTTCACTCGTCCAAGCCTTTTTTAAAAGTTAACGAGCCGTGCCTCTGCCACGTTCTGTTCAGCCACACATACGCGAGCATAGGTTAGTCGCCGCGTACGGTAGAACGCGAGAGACATTGCACGGATGAGATGTTTCAACTACGAGACTCAAAGGACAGTTAACACCCTTTTGCTGCTCATAGCCGTACGTTCACGCGGGACATCCTCTTACGTGTGCTCATGTGTCGAGCAGAGGCTACCTAACTCGGCTTAGGCAAACAAGCTGTTAATTAGTATAAGGTTCTAAGAGAATTGTGCATCGGTTTCATCACATCGGATACAGCAAGTGAGTGGTCTTCCGAGACTGGCTATACGTAGTTAATGCACATATGGGAACAAAAAACACAGGTTATGTTCTGTCAATGGAATCTGAAACGATAGAAATTATTGTTCTCTCTGATATACGGGTGAATCGAGTGAAAATACGTTAATAAAAGGCTTATAAAAATGGGCCTTGTAGGCTTCCTTATATGGGTATACATAGAAGTATGGGTGGAATATTTGAATTGATAGAAAGAAATAATGATCGTTTCCATTTGAAAATGTCAAAGTTCTTGTGTGACTTTTTAGAATTTTTTCAGTCTTACATGCACGTAACCTCTTTCTGACACGAATAGTAGACACGAAATTATTCTTTAGCATACGATATGAAGTATGTCGTACGAACGATCGCCTCTCTTTTGCGTAACCATACACGTCCCTTTATCAGGTTCGGGGAGGTTAGATATTATTGAAAAGATTATTTCGTCCATGTTTACCCTCCAGCTTACAGGTACGGATTGACTATGGGTATATCAATGGTACTTATATAGGGCACTGTAAAGAAAAGTCCTTTAGATATAATAGGATACGGGATTTGCCCTATTTACACTTAAGACAGAAATATGCAGTAGGAGCTGGGTCGAGTCCTAGAGAATTGAATAGGGTCGAATCGACTGGAGGCATAATAGAAGAGTTACGCAAAGTAGAACGCCATGGAACGTTAAATGGCCGAGGTTGCGTTCGAGGCACTGATGGAAGCGGGGATTAGATGAAATTTACGATGGCACTCGATTAAGAATAAACTTTACTTTAGAATTTGATTAACCCACTCAGTTAGTGAACTTTTCATTTCGTCCGGTAACGGCCTTATCCGCACGTTAAGTACTCCACTCGTAATCCAATTTTAATCCGGTTAATACGACATTCTGTGAAACGACACAGACTGAGAACGATAGCCAGGACAAATGCATTATAGAGTATTACAGTAACGTATAGTCTATTTGCAAGTAACTGCAGCTTAAAATTTCTAAGTGAAAATTTGTACTGCGCCTGTTTATTCAAATACTTACGAAAATATGTAAATATTCATAATAAAAACACAAATGGATTCTCACCAATTCCTACCAGTGCTTAGTCAATAATATTTTTATTGCTTACTACGATGTTACGAATTTCAATAAATTTAAATCTAACTACAAATTTTTATTTTATCTTTCAATTCATAAAACATATTGTGGCCCTACTATCTCATAATAAACCATCACGTACCAATCTTAACCAATCTGACGTACCACAAGTTTCACAGTACTATTGATTTATCAGTCGACCACCTATATATACATGCATAAGTAATAAATTATTGAGAACCGGAATAATCGTAAGAAAAGTAGTTCGAAAACGTTCTAGCAAACATCCCAGGAGGTACCAGTAACATAACCTATAAATCCGAAAGAAAAATCTCAAAGTAACAAATAAGTAAAGAAAGAAAGTCGGTGGCCGCCTGTCGAGAGCGTATCTGCTATATAAACGTGCAATATGAGTTTGTATCTTTATAATAGAAAAGAAATTAAAAAAATGGCTAAAATATACCACCATCCGCTTATCCATAGTACGTTACAAAAGCAATTACCAAGTAACTCGCAAAAGCCATTACGTTACATGTTCTCTTTTACGCTTGCGAACGTGTAGCAGACTTAGAGATCAGCACTGATGTATATACATATACCTAAATACGTTACACGATTTCACATATGCTGTATCCATACCACATACGTAAAGTTTCACACGAAAGCTCGTACGTGGTTTCGGCATCACAGAAAAGATAGGAAATTAGAGTCAAGATAAAAGTTGTGTATGACATGAGAAAAAGAAAATGGCGATATACCAGTAAACATATATCCACGGTTATACATCATATTCCTTGAAATGCTTAGACTTTACTCACAGGAAGCGAGTAACCATTCGTCTTGCCAGAGCAGCAACAGGGGGGGGGGGGGTTAGTAACGAATTAAATAATACACACTAAAAAGACAAGTAGTACGTTACGCACAACAGAAATATCTTTGCGAAAATTTAATCAAGATAAAATTCTTTTTCAGCAACCACAACGGACTACCCAGGAAAATGCTCCTACCTGTTGTATTAATTGAACGATATGAATCTGACCTAAATACGTAGTGAGCCAAGTACTTGCACGTTACGAAGTGAACACAGTAGTCAAGCATATCGAGTGTACGTTATGGTTTGCATACACATAGGATGAGACTGATTTATGCTCCACGATACCGTACTGTTACTAAATCACAAGTGCATCTGTACCAACAGGGAATTTGGAAATGTACTTATTTCCTGTGGAGTTTTCAAAACAGGTATTTCGGTATACTTTTATTTCTTGCATTCAGACATCATTTACACTGTTTCCTTAAACTCCTAAGAGACCTCTTCCTCGATCCATGCAATCTATATATCTATATGTAATACCTACAGTCCACACAGGCATTACCACCGTAGAGTTTTGTACGCTTGGCAGCAATGGATATTTCACGGCATCCTCTTTGTCAATTCATGTGCGACCCCTCGGACGTTATACTTTCAGGACGTCTCACACTGCCTGGTTTGCAAAATTACTAAACGAATTATTAACGCCACTGATAAAGGCAACGCCAGTTCCCTTACGGTGTCGTATGCTCAATCTAGCTAACATAACCTCACACAATCCCTTTACAGTGCCTTGCGGTTGAGGTGTCTTCAGCTTACACTCTACTTCTCAAATCGCTTCTGCATCCTGACTTCGCTCCACACTTCGCTAACGTGCATAATAATCCCATCGATGGACTTTAAGCGCGGCTGGAAGCCTAACGAGTAAGAGAAAACTTCTTTTACATCACGGAAGACTAATTCTGCAAAGAGGAATAAGGTGAGCGTAGAAAATTGATAAATAAAACAACACATTATTTTTTTAATGTTCTTGGTTCTTTTCAGCCTTTACTCTTGTTCGTTATTATAGTACAAAATAGAACGCAACCGCTGTTACCAACTTTGTGCCTTTGAAAATCCCATCCTGACTACCGTTTTATGTGCTGCCGCGATTATTCAATTATTTTCGCGTGTACTGTGCTAATTAATAACGATCCAGGAGTCGAGGAGACTTAACCTGCTTTTAAGGGCGAAAGAGAGATAAGGTACAAGGGGTTCCGATGTTTGGCCAAACCTTCTATACCGTTACGACCTGCATGGTTTTACACGGTTAACTGGACATAACTGGTTTACGATTAACTTTTGGAGGGCAGGCACAAATTTATTTGAAATACAAATAGATCTAGCTAAAGAAATTTTATTTCAGGAGATACACCCTTTATATATCGGACACTACCTTCAAGGCGTTACAACGTCTTCCGGACTTTCAGAGGTTTAATGGCTTACGGTTTTACTTTGTGATATCAGGTAGTATGTCTTGGTACTCGTAAGAGGTTATGTTCCTTAATTATTATGGACTATTATTTTGGTCTAATTTATTTTTTATTTTCACTTCTTTTTTCTAATACAGACTGCTCGTTTATTATACGCCCATCTACTTTATTCCAAACTTGGACTTCGATAGCAATTCGATTACTCGGAAATGTCTACTACCACTGGATAGTACTGCTCCTTAGCAATTCACCTCTTTAAATGCAATTGCTACTCCAGTGCATTTTTGTAGTCGTCTGCTGGAATGACTCTAACACAATCCTCGTTAACGTAATCGAACTGGAGAGTAGAGGAAAACAAAAGGAAAATAGAGAAAATCACAATTATACACTTTATATTTTATTATAATACATTGTAATTATGTGCATGCAATTTTACAATTATTACCCCATACGTGTATGGGGAAAGATTTTATATGGGGCTGAAATACTGTGTATAAAGTGAGCGAGGTAAACTCTTGGAGCTTAGGGTAATCCGAAACTCATTTGAAAGATTTGAAGGCTTCATACATAAAGTGATAAAAAGTGTTAAATCCTGAAACGTCAAAAAAGTTAGGACCGGTAAGTGATGACTGTCGGGATTATATCCAGGACTAAGAAATTCAAAATCATCGAATTTAATATCAAGGTATAGAAATAATCTGAGTTGATTCTTTTTTTTTTAACAGTAGTAATATATATCATCCCTTTTGATACGTATCCATGTTAAATTCAATAGACGTATGAGGCAATTGTGCTTCCTCCCGACCTTTTGCATACTTAATTTCCTTGCTTGAACCATCATTTTCTACACAGCGTTGACAATGTGGAAAGAGTATAGATCAGGTACGCAGCTGTTTAGTTGTGTATATATATATTACTAATCCTGCTTGGCTAATGGTTGTGGAAACGAGTGGCTACTCACGTAAATTCCGCAAAGTCCAATGCATGCGCTGCACCAGCAATTAACACGACTGTGAAGGTTGCAATTTATTTTTTCTACCTTTTCCACAAAAAAAAAGTTCAAGACAATAAATGTTGCAGTAAAAAATCTATTTACGTTAACGATCGTGTCCTTTGACATGGTTGTCACATTTTTTAGTAATAGGGTCGGGCTCCTCTCTTTCTGCTGGTCACAGAATAAAAACGCAATTTCGATGACTTTCTTGAAACAGAAAGTCTGAGTGACCAAGAATACTTGGCGCTCTTAGCTTTGCTTCTTTTCACGGTCTACCTGCGTTCGCTCACCGTCTCCATTCCTCAGCAGGAACTTCTGTCTCTGATGTTGTCGGCAAGCTTGATTAGGTCTTCAAATCAGCAGCGGAACGATCAGAGGGTGACCCTCTGTCTCGAATAGGCTTTACACGCGTTAGGGTACGTTAAGCTCATAAGAGGGATGAAAGAAGGTGGTGGGGAGGGGGAATTAAGGGAAGGGGTAAAGGAGACTGAACTGGGGTGAAATCGGGTAAAAGGGGCTTCTACGAAGAGGATGGCTCACATGCTGTGCCATGCAATCGGCTGGGCGATCGGGCGTACGAATTGATCCAAAGGATGAAGCGTGCTCAAGTGCACTCAGTGTAAAATGCCTTGATAAAGGGTTAAAAAATAGAGGAGACAGATTGACTAGATATATATAGCGCTGGTGTATGATAATATAGAATTGCCTAGTTCAGTCACACCAGTCGGACTGGACAGGGATCGTAATGAAAATTGAAAAAATAATATAAAATCGATATCAATCAATATTTCCCAATCACCATTGACAAGTCATCGGTTTGATCCAGGAGTGGCAAAAAAAATAAATTTTTTTAAGATTTTCAACATTTCCTATCCTTCCAGCAAGTGCGAGAGAGACAGACCCATCGGGCTTCGCGTGGATAAGACAAGGACGGATGTACCGATTATCATAAATCGTGAGTGAGAGCCTTCGTTCGCTTTAAGCTCGCATCTTTATTGTTCGATGACAGTGTTTTTTATTTTGACATTATTTATAACGATATCTACGTATAACAAACGACGTTTCAGGTGCTCTAGTGAAATCCTTCGACACTTTTGTTTTTGTTATTTTTCTGCTTTCCCCAAAGGGCAAAGTAAGTTTCGCAAATTGGAAAATCTTCCTGACGGGATCTGTAGTGGTCCAGCCAAGCTGAGGATTCTTATCGGCGATGCGAAAACTTTTGCTTGAACCAAATGATCGATGTCCGCCTTACTTTTCTTTTTCCTTCTATTTTCTTTGTATTTTTCCTCCTTTTCGTTTCCACTTGTGCGATATGCTCTCGTCTATACATTCGGTTCTTTGTACATAAATTTACATTGGCGCAGGGGCTCGCCATTTTCGAAATCTTTTGGATCTAATTTTTCCACATTTTCCCCCTCTTTTTTCTCTCGTGCAACCTCTTCGAAAGGCCGGATACGCTGACGAGGGTAATAATTTTTTGGAATTGTTATTCTTACCGGTGCGTCATGGTCCCCATGAGAATTTCATGGAAATACTGAACGTTTTGTGACACTCGTTTCTTCATTGGAAAAACTTTAAGTCTTTAACTCGGGGAGGTTCGTTTTTTATTTTATTTTATTTTACCTTACGAGATCACGATTACTTCGTGCCGATTCTTCGGACATTTCTTGACTTATTCATTTCTCATTATCATTCCTAAAATTCACATTGAACGCAATGGATATCGTAAATTCATGAGTAGATGCCTATTCGGACACGTAAGACTGAAGTGCACTGTATATGTATTTTAGAAAATTACCAATTAATTTATACCAGCGATTTTTTGAAAATAATCAAATTTTGGAATTATAGTTTTTTCACTGATCAGATTGGTAATTCCCAAACAGAATTTCATACTACTTATTAACCCTCAAAGTGATTACTATACATCGCGTGGACTGTCCCGTTAACAAGTAGTGGCGGTTTCTATGTTCTCTCTAGAGACAGAATTAACAGACTAGGAGAATATTGTTCAAGGATCCCTTAGGTACGTTAACGCTTACATATGATGATTTCGTAGAACATTACTGTTTATTTTAACTCAGAATCGGTATAGATATATCCAATAAATATAACCTTTTAATAATCAGTAAACCTGTATGTATATACACATATACATTATGGCAGTCGCGCTGACGTCACATAAAATACTTAGCGAAGGTTAAATTACGGATAAATACATAATATCGTTTCCCGTGTCAGTCCTCGTGTCTCCCTCAGTGACCTACTCCCCATATATTGCAGTGCATAATTTAACCGAAGAGAATGAGCGTAGAAAGTGAAAAATCAATGGAAAATTTGGAGACGTCAAATTTCATTTGACTTCACGCTTCGATATTAGTAAGGACGTTTTGACTGGCTACATACCAACGAGGATTTCAATCCACGATGGGACCTAATCGAAGGAAAAATAAGAGCAAAAGAAATTGAAAAACAGACAATCTCACGTCACGAACGGGTGACGTTATTTTTGTTTCATACGGCTTTACTACTTCCGGTAAGATTTCAGGTGTTTTACAATGGTAATAAAATTATCGTCTTTTATCCATAAACGAGTTTTCAGTTTACCATGACGAGGATACCTTGGGATCGGATAACCGATAATGCCTTATCTGGAATGATAAGTCACGCTGGTTATTTTACGTGGAAAAAGAAAAAAAAATGTAAGCAGGAACGAATCGTTTGTTTCGCGACTTATGAAACTTCCGGTTTTAATTAAAATTAGAGTAATTTCCGTATCCGGCTTATTTACTTGGAACTCACGTTAATTAATTTCAGGTTCAAATATCACACTGAAGATCTTGTTCGGCATCGTCTAACACCATGGAAATCCATTATCATTACCATTAGGCCACTATTACGTAATTGGCTGTAACGATATTGCTAAAGGTCATGGTGGACAGAGCGAGGACTCGGTTGGGATTAAATTATTTGTAATTAATTTCCTTTAAGTGTAGTATCTATTCACGGCAAACGTACCACCTGAAGTTAGCTTCTTCGTTCGATTTCTGTGGTAGACCCATCTTCGGGTGGTACTTTTGCTGATGATATGACTGTGTTTAGAAGATGATGATGATGATAATAATATCTTACAGACAAATAAGGATAATTAGTTAAATGCATATCTGTTTTATATTCTGATCCACACAGTTCACGGTCGGACCTTATTCTAGCCTTACACGTGACAATTGGTTTTTTTAAACAATTTTTGACTTTTTTTCTTGCACAAATGTAGAGGCAGTTTCTTCATTTTTTTTTCTTAATCTCATTATAAAGTTTCTCATTATCCACACAGTTCACAGTCGGACCTTATCCTAGCTTTACACGTGACAATTGGTTTTTTAAACAATTTTTGACTTTTTTTCTTGCACAAATGTAGAGGCAGTTTCTTCATTTTTTTTTTCTTAATCTCATTACAAAACACCGTGTAAAAAAATGGGTATACGCCGATACACAAACCGTTGAACTTTGTCGCTTTTCCACGATGCTTACGGAGGCTACTTAATCCTTGCGCAATTCTCGAGCTCGCAGCAGTAGTGGGGGAAAGCTCGGGCGACTAATTTCTTGGAATCTTATTCTCCTAATCGCCTTTACAATCTTTCTTACTACAAGGTAGCATTCTATGGATGATATTTGATAGTCAAGTATACACTGGTAGTTGGAGAAACTCTGTTAGCCAATGGGACAGGCACAGGACTGACGGATTAGGGTCGAAGAATAATGTTCCTGGCTGCGGTATACGGGACCCGGGGGTAAACCTGAGTCACATAAAGGATGTAACTTGGTTGAAATTGCTTGACCAATTTGTCCAAGTATGCTAGTTGAGTCTTGATAAATGCGAAAGTACTTTAGCCCTTTTGCTACGTGTGGTTCCAGTATGTTGGCCCTTGGTACTTATCTGGAAACCGTTATCGGCCAATGCGGCAGCCCCGTGCGTTTGGATTCGTCTACATCGGCTGGGCCAGAATTTCCATGTGTCGCCTAGACGAATCTGGCATTAAAAGGGTTAGGGTATATTTGTTTTTTTTTTTGATATCATACAAATATAAAGGCCTTTCATTTGACGGGTAATACCGGCGATGTATTTCAATTTGGTGAGGAAACTTTGTCATTACTCAATTTCGTAATTGAATTTCATCAGCGCGTTATCGAACAATAAATATTAAAAAAGGTTAACAAAGGTAAATAAATGTTGGTTAAATAACATAGCGTTTCTTCAAAATTTCAAATGGAACTCCTCCGATAGGAATCGTTGAGCAAACGGAACAAAAGTTTTTCAAGTTTCGCAAAACCTCGGTTCGAGATGTTATTTCATATAATGTTATGAAAAAAAAATATTTACTTTTACACTTTTTGCTCCACAAAGACGCCCAATTGGCTCGTTACGAATAACCTAACCTCTCTAACACGATTTATGCTTTACCTAAACACGGTTACTTATCTACAGTCGGAAAGAAGAGTTTGGATTTATATACATGTATAAATATTTTTCTAACTCACCGAGCTCGACGATATTACGAAGGAGCTTGCTCGTCTCTCTTTTTGTTGTGATAAATTACTTTAATCGCATATGAAGCAGGCTTTAGCCAGAGACGACGATGTGTGAACCCACCTTAGCTC